>MU228104.1:12065605-12088956 GCA_018584345.1 Thuja plicata
TGTTATCACCTCTGTCAGATTTCTTCTCAAAATATCTATCATTACCTTTGTCATCTTTTCTTCTGTTAGGACATCTTGCAACAAAGTGTCCAATCTCTCTACAATTAAAGCATACAAGTGGTAACTTGCCTTTGTAATTACCTTTGCCTCTCTGCATTCTCCTTTCCATGAGTGCTTCTATTTCATCTAGATCTTCTTCTTCACTTTCACTTTCACTATCTCTTCTAGATGTGCGTCTTTGACTTGATTTTCTTATTCTCATAGAAGACTTAAATGCCGACTCTAAGTTTGGTAAGACACTATTATCAAATTTATTCATCTCAAATGAAATCAGTATACCAATTAAACTATCAAGAGTAACTGTGTTGTTTTCTACTGCTCTCATTTCTTGAATAACAGAAACTCTAATAGCATATATAGGCAGTAAGGTTCTTAAGATTTTACTTACCACTGTCTCCTCTTCAAGTGTACCTCCAACACCCCGTATAGCATTGACTACTTTTATTCTTGTGCTGTACTGTGTGATGTTTTCTCCTTCTTTCATTCTGAGATCATCAAATTTTTCTCTAAGGCTTTCTGTCTTGGCTCTCATAACATTTGTATCACCTCCATGTACAAGCTTCAATTTGTCCCACATTTTCTTTACAGTTTTGCAATCCTTGACATCTTCAAATTCAACATCAGAGAGTAAGGAAGAGAGCTCTATAACCATGCAATTATGCTCATGCTTCTCTCTTAATTGATCTCCTATTAATTCTCCTATAGGAAACACATATTCAATATCTAAGTATTGAGTAACATAATAACCAATACATGATAAGTGGAGTCTTATCCTGCTCTGCCATGAAGCAAAGTTGTCTTTGTTCAACTTGGGCACATCTCGTCTATTCATCTTGTGATCTTGACTTAGGTCTTGAAACCTTCCTTCTAAGCACACAAGCTCTGATACCAATTGTTATTAATAACTGAGAGGGGGGGGTGAATCAGTGGCTTCAATTAATTTTCTTTATACTAACCACCAATAAAATAAACCCCAGATTATTATGTCCCTTAGTAGATGCATGCCATGAAATACTTATAATAATTAACTATCTATCAGTTTTCCTTTTGTGACCTTATTCTCCTTGATTACTAATAAGTAGTAAAACTTATTTACCAACACTTAGTAAATATGCAGAGTATACTAATAAATCCAAAAATGCATATGTGAAATGTAAAATAGTAAAGTAATAAACCATACACACACAACACATGGATTTTAATGTGGAAACCCTGTTAAGGGAAAAAACCACAGGGACCGGTACCGCAAATTTTCACTCTTCTAAAGTGAGCCATGTTAGAAGCCAACCTTGTTAAAGGTTACAAACACACTGTTAGGTGTGACCTTATTAGAGGATTTATACATAGAGGTTGTCACTTAGTATCGGGCAACTTAGTTTTCTACCATCCTTGAATCAACCTCCTTCTTAGACTGTAATAGGATTTAGGCAAATCTAGTGCTACTTTCATGAATCAACCTTTTTGGCACTCCTTGGGATGTACCTCAATATATAGAAGACTGTTAAGTCCTACCCTGTTAAGAGACTTGATGCTTCAATGGTTAATTTGAAACACAATGACCTATTTCTAATGCAACTTGAATTGTAGATTTTTAGATCTATTTAAGTACATTACCTCTCTGATCAATGTATCAATTCAATTCTTTGTGCTCCACACTTTTTGCTCTGTGACGTTGTGCTTCACTATTCGTCAGTGTCTGCAGAATTCTTTAGCTCTCCTTCAGCTTGATTGATCAGGACTGTATGAAGTTAGCCTTCATCAGTTTCTCTTCAGCATCCTCTTTCTATTCACCCCCATTCATGTGATGATGATTCTTTCTGGAAATGAATTAAACTTTTCTCTTATATAGACATGATATTCACCATTTCTTGATTCTTGATTCTTGATTCTTGGCATGAAAAAAAATCTAGCCAATTTGATTTAAAGCTTAACTCCTGATTTATCTCATAGTTATCTTTTTGCCAACTATACAAATCTTCTTTAAATCAATCACTTAACTTTGGTTGAATAAAATAATGAAAACAACTAGTTAAGTCTATCTTTAGCTCTTGCTAGCTAGATATTTTGTCATTTTCTAAACTCTCTATTCTACTAGTCAAATCTATAGTTAGTCGTCAGTGACAAATGCCAGTTCCATCAGTGTGACTCCAGTCAGCTTCAGGATCTCCGTCCATCGGGCAACATTGGTTTTTACTCGTCGGGCAACTCTATTCTCAGCTCGTCAGGCATCCTATGATTTTGCTTCATCGAGCAACACTATCTTCTGCTCATCAGGCATCACTATGACTTTGGTTCTTTGCCTTTACCGACGGTGTACACTCCGTCAGTGTTATCTATCACTTAGTGAATACTTGACTTTTATGCATTGCTGAAAGCATAATATTTATTCCATTGATTCTCTAAATTCTTTGGCATTATATACATGACCGTACAGATGATATCAAGTTGACATTAATGACAATACAAACCATTAACTAATGTAATTTATTGTATTATCTTCAACTTTAACATTATCAAACATTTAATCAGTTACATGTCATCAGTCAAGACAACATTGTAACTTTGCTTCCTTACCAATGGGTTTCAGGTTACATTAGCAACTTAGCCTTTTTATGTGTTGACCAACGATTCTCAACAAGTGTAGACAACTCATCCTTTTATGTTCACCGATGACTTTTGGTATGTGTTTACCGACGGGGTTGTATTCTCAGAATTGTAACAAGTAACCTAATATACATCTTTATTCATGCAGATTTTGACTATTTATCAGTTTGTATAATGGAACTTATGTAAAATATGACTTGGTGTAGTGCAGTTCCATGCTTACTTTTTCATCTTTAGGTGGGGGTGGTGATGTCACCAGATCCATGGGATGAGGTGTCACCTACTATATTGTTTGGTCCAACTTCCTCAATGGTTGAAGCTTTCCTCCACATTTTCTTTCTCATTTTCTTGATGTCTTCAATGGTGTTACCATTTGCAAAAGTGGTGGTTTCTGTTATTCGGTCTCTGCAGTCCTTCTTTAGATGTCCAACCTTATGATAGTGTAAACATGTCATTCTTGGGTTGGTCTAACCTCTAGATCTTTTGGTCCATATTCTCATGCAATTTGTAGCAATGTGACCATATCTACCACATGCTGTGTAGTTTATCCATGTATTGTAGTCCCAAACATATGAATTATGGACTGTACTCAGTTTATATGTATTTTATTCATTTTTGGGTTTCCATGCTTCAATTTTCTTCTTCCTGCATTCAAGAGATGTGTGCCCATGCATTTTACAGGTGGGAAAATACTTGTCCACATAGGTTTCCTTCTTTGGTTCTTTCACCTTTGATTTACATTCATATACTTTATGTCCTTTCTTGCTACAATTATAACAATGTCCTATGAATGTAAATGTGGATTTAGGAATTCCTTTTTTCTTTTCTCCTATAAACATTTGAGGTGTGGCCTTGCTTTTCATAGCGATTGTATGTCAGCTTCCTTGGTCTAGGATTGATGTATTCATCTTTTGGATTGGCTTCATTTGATGACTCTCCATGCTTTGTGTACCCTAGTCCAGTGTTGGTGTTGGGTCTTCTTTGTGCATTCAATAATTCATCCATCCTTTTTTTACTCTCTTCAACTCTCTTAATCAAGTCATTATTCTTTTGTTCAATTCTAACCTCATGCTCTAGTTTTTCATTATCTTCTCTTAGTTCACCGATAATCTTTATTCTTTAAATGAGTTCCACATTCATTCTGTTTTCTTCTTGACTCATAAGAATAATCTGATTTGTAACCTCATGGTGATGCTCTCTAAGTATTTGTATCTCATACTCTTTTTCTTGTAGCTTTTCTATGATCTTTCTTCTATCATCAATAGCTAGTGTTCTTTCTTTTTCAGCTTGCCTAGCATTGTTCATGACATCAATCATTCTTACCATCTGTGTCTCTTGCCCAATTTTTAGAGATTTGACTTGTCCAGCCAGATGTAGATTGATTTTAGTTAGGCTTGTGATGCTTTCTTTTGATGTATATGATGCCTTGCTTGTATTTGATCCTGAAGACTCAAATAAATCTAGGATCTCTTCCTCAAGATAATATGTCTCATTACAACAATATGTCATATTCTTTCTTTCATCTAACAACTATCTCATGATGATTCTAGCTTCTTTATACTATTCATAGAACATATAAATTTCAAGATTTTTATTCTCAATATTTTTATCAAGTTTGTACTTCTCCATTGTATGATCTTTTCTCTTAAGCCTTTAATCTTTCCAAGAAGAGACTCATATCTGATACCAATTGTTGGGATTAATGGGAAGTAGTATTGAGAGGGGAGGGGTGAATCAGTACCTCTAAAACTTTTAACACTTTTCATCTTTCTTCATTAGCAATCAATCTTTATTGTATTACCGATCATATTTGATGTTCTTTCTTATGCATGTAGTATTAATTCATAAACTTAATTTTATGCAACATTCATAGAAACATTCATAGAAACATTCATGAAGGTAATAGACACATAACACAAGATATGATATCATAGAAAACTCCTGTTAGGAAGTAAAAATTGTGGTGGGGATGACACCCAAAAAACTTCACTATCTACAGAATGGAAGGGAGATGGTTAAGGCTTACAATTTGATCACTTTTGATGATCTACCCTATTAGGAGTATTAAATTTGAGACCTGTTAGGATCTACTATGTTAAGAGCTTTAGCAACACTGATGTAGTGTGCACTCGGTTAAGAGATTTACAATAGGAATGTTAAATGTAGCTTCCTTGAAAGGATTTCTTAAGTGTACCCCACTTTTTATAATGTGTAAAATATGTTTGACCTGACTGTATGCAATCTATAATTACTGATTATAGATCCATTAAAGCTTATAGTATACGAATATCACCTATAGTGATTGATTAATACCTTTTCCTGCTTGTCGGTAGCCTTGTTTCTTGTTCTTGAAAACTGATTTGATCTTTGTCTCTACTACTGAATGAATTCTCTTGTTTGATCCTTAGATGCTCTTAGTGGCTACAATCATCATTGAACAACATGTTCATAATTGATTGAGCATCTATTTATACAAGTTAATTGACCTATTTTAGAATCACGTATTACAATGTTAACTCTAGATACAAGGTATATAACTTGACCTTGATGCTTTAGTTTGCATATCTTAAATCAGTTAAACTGATAAAAATAATAATAATTACATTGCTTTTCCCTCACATAATGGATTTAAAACAAATCAAGAAGATAAATATAAAACTTTAGTGATTTATCTGACGTGGAAAGTCAGATCCACTTTTTGCGGGATGTAACTAACTATTAGTTCTTGATTGTCGGTGTGAACCGAAAGTCTGTCGGAGTTCCTTCTTTGAACTATTCATCAAGTTCCCTTCATCTATCAGGTTCCACTCTTGTATATTTCATCAGGTTGTACTATTGGTTACTCATAGGGTTCGTTTGTCCTTTTTTTCATTGGGTGACACTGAATAGTGTTGCATCGGGATGCTTTGTACTTGGAAATATTGGTAACCTTGGCATCGGGTAGTGTTGTGCCTTATCTGTTAGTGTAGTATAAACCGATGGTGTTTATCATGTTTTTCCTTGCATATACTAATGGAAAAATATAATGTCTTCAATATATATATATTGAAGACTTTTTGGAAAGCAATAGAACAAGGAAAAAAAGGAAGGATATGTATGTATGCGAATGACAGATGCGAGAGAATAGGTTGAAATAGATCATTAAATAGCTATGACTAGAACTATCTAAGCATTAAAGATGCTTGTTTTGTTCATTACTGAGAACACTTTGTAATAGAAGTTTTTGTTGTAAAATTTGTAAGCTCAGTTGGCCCCTAACAGGGTGTTTTATACCTTTAACAGGGTTGTTATTCCTTTAACAAGGAAATGTACTATATAATATTCAGCTCCTAACAAAGCTAGTTCTTCTAACAGGGACATTATACTTTAGTGCATGCTTGTGGATACCATCCCCACCGGGGTTTTCCCTTGGCCAAGGTTTCCTCGACAACAAAAAATGGTGTTATGAGTTCTGTGTTATGTTTTTATGTTCTTCTCATTTCAGTAAGCTTATGGTTTAAATGGAATTGGTTAAGTTTAATTGAAAGTGTTATAATACTGATTCACCCCCCCTATCACTATTAATCAATCCTAACATTTATTGGCCTTAATTCACTTTTTTATTATCTCCCAAGGTGAAGATAAATGTTTCAGTATCATCCTTGTTTAAATTCTCTTGACCTGTCTCAATTTCTCCCTCCTCTAGGTCCAGTTCCTCCTTCTGTTCTATCTTCACCCCCTCCATATCTGTAGCTATGGAGGGTATCTCTCACACTTCCTTCCTCCTTGAATAATTATTCCATATGTTAGGTGGAGGGAGGAGGGGAGGGGGTGCAGGAATCACCACAACTGAGAATTCCTTAAGCTTGTCAGCCCTGTCTTGGGGTGATGCCAAGTTGGCCTCTCCAAGTTCATTATTGAGAACATAGGGAATAACTGCATAAGGAGAAACAAGAAGGATAGAGACGGTAATAGGGCTAGAAACCTTCTCTAGAGATACACTGAGGGTTGGAGGTAGGTCAGTAGAAGTCTCTTGACTAGGACAGAGAACAAAGTATATTTTCCATTTAGGTTTAGGGATTGATCTTACCTTGTCAGCCTTCAATTGAATTCTTTCTAGAGAGATTTTCTGAGCATTTATTATCTTGTGTTTATGTAAAGGGAGATTTCCCTTGGTTCCCAACCCAAAGTCTACATCTTTGGCATTAGGAAGATCCCAAAGAGCTTCAGGAACCTCCAGGTTACTAGCTGGGGGGATTGGCTGATGGTCAAATTGCCCGTTAAGTTTGTCTAAGGTCTTAGAGAGAGTGGCAATGTCCTGCATCCAGTCCTTGGGAGAAATGTTATGAGCTAGTATGAGGTCTAGTATACCATCTGTTGGATATGAGATGAGTAACTGAGAGGGGAGGGGTGAATCAGTTACCACAAAAACAAATCTAAGTCCCTTAGATGTCTTAAACAAATCAGTCATTGTTGCTTGGTTAACATAGATATTTCAATGTCACTCGGTTAACATAGAAAATCTTAAGATATTAACTGTGATTATCTTTGGTAATTAATTGCAGAAACATAAACCATAAAGAAAATGAAATGTACATAGATAAAACTAATATTTAACGTGGAAACCCAATATGGGAAAAACCACCAATTACAACTAGTTACTGATTTTCACTCTTTTGAAATGAGCCATGTTAGGAGCTAACCCTGTTAAAGGTTACAATAACACACTGTTAGGTGTGACCCTGTTAGAGGATTTAATCACCCCGTAAGGAGTGTCCTTGTTAGAGGTATTTAAACACTTCAATATACAAATTTCATCTTATGAGAGGATTTACAAAAGACTGTTAAGTCTACTCTATTAAGAGATTTGAATCACTGCTACAATTGTTAGAAAGTAACAATGGATTGACCTGATTGTACATGCAACTGTCTTTGCTAATTCAGATCTTACTCTATTTGTAAACTATATCCTCACTAATCAAATGTTCTATTGCAGCTCTGTCTAGATGATCTATCCTTAATCAAAATCCCATCTGATTTTTCCTCTGCTCTTTATATCATGTTCATCCACTTATTCAAATTACTTCCTAATTTTTATTCCAAACTTGACCTTATATAAATATATAATAGACCTTGTCAATCCGACCTCTATAACCTTCCAACTAAATAATAAAACTCAAATCTGTCAGCCTCATATGCCCAATTAAACATAAAATGTAATCATCTGTTAGTTAGCTGACACTAACTATTTAACTCAGTCAATACTAAAATTATTCAATGCCTGACCAACACTGTAATGCCCGAGTGAAATCGGTAACAAATAAATTTCTTCAATACCCGACTGAGCTCAGAGAACACTGAGATTAACTTGGCATAAACTAACTGTGCTTAGTTTGGATGTAGACATTTGTTTAACATCACTACATAAGTGCATATACATGTGTAACATCAATGACAATACACAATTGAATAATTTTCATCAACAATATCCCTCTTTGGCATTGATGGAAACATAACATGTCATAATATAAATAATTTTAGAGAAACAGTAAGATGAATCAAATTTTATTAATGTCTTTATCTTAATTATAATTCACATCCATAAGACTCCTTCTATCAACAATAACTGAGATATAATTCTACCTCTTACATCTATCTTTGTATCTGATAAAATTCTCCCTCTGTCATTAATCTCTCCATCAATAATCTCTCCCTCTGTAATATTTATCACATTAGTAATCTCTCCCTCTTTGACAACCAATGCAAAAGACATCAACTAACATATCAATTAAGTTGTAATGTACCTAAATGTACTGACTCATATGTAATGAGCTCTGACAATCTGCATCAACATGTTTGATCTATTCTGTAGCTTGGTTGGTGCATCATGAAACTATTCTTTAGTGATCCTCAGTTAGGGGACTCACCCCTAGCTTTCCTCTGAGATACAGGAATGCATCCTTAGGTAAAGGCTTGGTGAATATGTCTGCAACTTTTTCTTTAGTATTTACATATTCCAACCTTACTTCTTTGTTCTGATCCAATTCTCTCAAAAAATGATACTTTATTTCAATGTGTTTGATCTTGGTATGCATCATTGGGTTCTTTGAAATTTTAATAGCACTAGTGTTTTCACATTAAATAATAACTAGCTCTTTGATTTCTTCCTTCATACCTGACAACAACTATTTGAAACATATGATATTTGAAATATTGACTGCTGCAACAACATTCTCTACCTCTGCTATAGACAAAGAAATGTAGTTATGTTTCTTACTAGTCCAGGAGACTAACCTCTTTCCAAGAAAGAATGCTCCACCACTTGTGCTCTTCCTATCATCAACACTTCCTGGCCAATTAGCATCAGTAAAAGTTATCAAGTCAAAGTCTCCTTCTTTCTTATACCATAATCCATAATCTTTAGTACCTTTAAGGTATCTCATAATCCTTTTGATAGCCACCAAATTATTTTCCCTAGGATTAGTTGAAAACCTTGCAACAATACCAACTCCTAATGCAATATCAGGTCTGGTGTGAACAACATATCATAGTTTTCCAATCATGGACCTATAGGTAGTCTGATTTACCTCCTTTGAATCATCATCCTTAGACAACTTATGTCCAGTAGACATAGGTGTCCCAACTAGTCTGGAATCTTCCATTCCAAATTTCTTCAGTATCTCTTTGATGTATTATGACTGAGTAATATAGATACCATCCTTCATCTGTTAAACTTGTAAACCAACAAAGAATTTGATTTCACCAAACATAGACATCTACAATTCCTTACTCATAGCTAAAGAGAATGCTTTGCATAAATCATCATATCAAGCGAATAATATAGCATCAACAAATATCTGTGCTAATAGTATCTTGTCTTTAGGCCCTTCTTTGATGTACAAGCTACTATTATCATTAGTTCTCTAAAATCCAATACTTACTAGATAACCATGCAGTCTTTCATACCAGGCTCTTGGGGTTTGTCTTAGTCCATACAAGGCTTTGTGCAGTTTGCAGACCATATTCCTTTTATTAGGATCTACAAAACCTTTAGGTTTCTCAATATAGACTTCTTCTTCTAGGATTCCATTCAAGAATGCATAATTTACATCTATTTGGTATACCTTGTATCCTTTGTGTGCAACATATGCCAGAAGAGTTCCAAATCTTTCAATTCTTGCAACAGGAGAAAAAGTTTCTCCATAATCAATACCCTCTTCTTAAGCATAGCCTTTACATACTCATCTGGCTTTATTTATAGAAACTTCACCTTTTTCATTCATCTTGTTTTTAAAAACCCACTTAGTACCAATTACATTCTTTTCTTTTGGTCGAAGTACAAGAGTCCAGGTCTTGTTCTTTTCTATCTGCTCAATTTCTTCATTCATTTCTTCTATCCAACTTTCATCATTCAATGCATCATTGATATATCTCCTTATACCTTTTGTCTGATCTCCAATTATTTTCTTAGGTGCATGATGCCTTCTGACATATTTGGCAAGTACAGGATCCTTCCTTCTTGATTCTGGGCTTGCACCACTATGTTCACCATGCTCAAATATTTTGTCCTGTTCTTTTGTCTGATGCTCGGGTTCCACTGTCTGAGACTGGGGTGTCATTGTCTATGACTTGGGTCCCTTTGTCTGAGACTCAATTTTCTCCACTAACATCTTGGGTTGCACAGTTTGTAACACAATTTGTACTAATGAATTCAATGGTTGACAGGATTGTTGTCCAATTACCATTGCTTGTGTCTTAGGTATAGTTACAGGTTCATAGTACACAAAGTTTTTGTAGTCCTTAGGCTCTTTACTACTTTTTTTTTTCACATCTTTCTGCAAACTCATCAATCCTTACATGCACACTTTCTATGACTTTGTGAGTGGAAAGATTAAACATTTATATGCTTTTCTTTTATAGAATTAGCCTAGGAATATGCCTTCATCTCCTTTTACATCAAATTTTCCATTTCTTTCTTCTTTTAAGATGTAACATCTACTTCCAAATACTTTTAAATAACAAACATTAGGTTTATAGCCATAACATAATTCAAAATGTGTCTTCTTAGTACCTTTCTTTAGTTGAACTTTGTTCAAGGTGTGAATTACAGTGCTGATGGCTTCCTTCCAGTATTTGGTAGAAATATTCTTTTCAATCATCAAGGTTCTTGCATAATCCATGATGTATCTTTTTCTTCTTTCTTCTATTCCATTTTGTTGTGGTGTACCAGGGGAAGATACTTGTCTCTTGATTCCTCTTTCATTGAATTCATTAGAAATGAATTCTCCTCCTCTATTAGATCTTAGGCACTTTAGTTTCTTTCCTATTTTTTGTTCAACTCTGGCAAGGTACCATTTGAATTTATGAAAAGCTTCTGATTTTTCTCTGAGAAACATAACAGTCATCATTCTGGAATGATCATCAACAAATAGAATGAAATACTTCTCCAATGTAACTTTTTGTCCCAATTGGTCTACATAGATCAGTATGTACCAATTCCAAGACTTCTTCAGTATTATAGTTCTTTCTCTTGAAACTAGATTTGCTCATTTTCCCAATTTGACATTGTTTGCATGTTGCTAATTCAAGTTTTTTTAAGATAGGAATACCTCTTACTCTTCTATTTTTTCTTATGTTAACCAGGTTATCAAAGTTCACATGACATAGCCTTTTATTCCATAACCATCTTTCTTCTACTTGTACAATAAAACATGAACTTTCATTGAGATCAAGATAAAATAGATTACCTTTTTTTTGCTTGCAAGTTCCAACTAGGTTTCCTTTACCATCCAAGAGCTTGGCCTTACCATTCATGAATTCTACCTTGAGACTAATGTTATTCATTTGTGCCATACTTATTAGGTTTCGCCTTAGTCCTTCAACCCAATAAGAATTATCACATTTAATTCCTTCAGTTAGAGAAATACAACTGTTACCCTTCACATAGAAAGGTTCATTATTCCCAAAACTGACACTCCCACCATCATAGTGCTCAAGAGTTTCAAATTTTATTTTATCACTATTCATGTGGTGAGAAAAACCACTATAAATTATCCAAGTGTCATTTTTGCTAATATGAGAGAACAGTGCAGTCTTTTCATCATCTTCATTATCTGACTCATCCTTAATAGCAATGTAAACCATTTAATCTTCATCTTCATCACTATTAGAATCTTTAGCAATATAACAAGATTTATTACCTTTTTCCTTGTAGTTTTAGTAACTGTTGAAATCTTTCTTGCCTTCATATTTGTTGAAATTTCTCTCATCTTTTCCATCTTTGTTAAGACACTTAGCAGCAATGTGACCAACCTTATTACATGAAAAGAAAATCAATGGTATTCTTCCTTTGTATTTTCCTTATCCTTTTGTAGCTCTCCTTGCAAGTAGTGCTTCAATGATTTCCATATCTTCGTCATTAAATTCATCATCAATGTCACTATTAGTCTATTTATTTTTAGAGTATCTATCCTTCTTTCCAAGGTTTAGTTTAGCTTTGAATGCAGACTCAAGATTGCTAGTGTTAGGAGAATAATTGTCAAAATTGTGCAGCTGAAATGATGATAGCCTTCCAATCAATGCATCTAGAGATATATTATTATTGCACCTCATCTCTTTAATAGCTGAAACTCTAATTGCATAGATAGGAAGTAAAGTTCTCATTACCTTACTAACCACTATAGTATCTTCAATTGTTCCACCTGTTTCTCTTATGGCACTTACACTTTTATTGATTCTATCATTGTATTTTGTAATGTTTTCTCCTTCTTTCATTTTCATCATATCAAACTGACCTCTAAGACTTTCTTCTTTGGCTCTCTTTAGAGTTGCATCTTCTCCATGAATATCATGCAATTTGTTCCACATATCAAAGGCAGTAGGGAAATCCTTGACCTCATCAAATTCCAAGTAGCTGAGTGAAGAAGCTATATCAATCATCATTATATTATGATTTTTCTTGTCCACCATGTGTTCCATAGTCAAAGGTACTAGGGGTTCCACATATTTGTTATCCAGGAGTTGCAAACCACTATCTCCAATAGTAGATAAATGTAGCTTCATCAACTCCTTCCATGTGTGAAAGTTTTCTTTGTTAAGCTTGGGGATCTCCCTTCTGTAAGACATCTCTGATCTTTAGCTTAGGCCTTTAAACCTTCCTTGCAAGAACTTGGTGCTCTGATACCAATTGTTGGAAATGAGTTGAGTAACTAAGAGGGGAGAGGTTAATCAGTTACCACAAAAACAAATCCAAGTCCCTTAGATGTCTTAAACAAATTAGTCACTTTTGCTGGGTTAACATAGATATTTCATTGTCACTCGGTTAACATAGAAAATTTTAAGATATTAACAGTGATTATCTTTAGTAATTAATTGTAGAAACATAAACCATAAAGAAAAATAAATATACACAGATATCACCAAGATTTAACGTGGAAACCCAATATGGGAAAAACCACCAATTGCAACTAGTTGCTGATTTTCACTCTTCTGAAGTGAGCCCTGGTAGGAGTAAACCTTGTTAAAGGTTACAATAACACACTGTTAGGTGTGACCCTGTTAGAGGATTTAATCACCTTGTAAGGAGTGTCCTTGTTAGAGGTCTTTAAACACTTCAATATATAAATGTCACCTTGTGAGAGGATTTACAAAAGACTGTTAAGTCTACTCTGTTAAGAGATTTGATTCACTGCTACAATTGTTAGAAAGTAACAATGGACTGACCTGATTATACATGCAATTGTCTTTGCTGATTAAGATCTTGCTTTGTTTGTAAACTAGATCCTCACTAAACAAATGTGCAACTGTTTCTGGATGATCTGTCCTTAATCAAAATCCCATCTGATTTTGCCTCTGCTCTTCATATCATGTTCATCCACTTATCCCAATTACTTCCTACTTTTTATTCCAAACTTGACCTTATATAAATATATAATAGACCTTGTCAAGTCAACCTCTATAACCTTCCAACTGAATAATAAAACTCAAATCTACCAGCCTCATATTCCCAAGTAAACATAAAATGTAATCATCTGTTAGTCGACTGACACTAAGTGTTTAACTTGGTCAACACTGAAATTATTCAACGCCCAACCAACACTGTAATTCCTGAGTGAACTCGGTAACAAATAAATTTCTTGAATACCTGACTGAGCTCAGAGAACACTGAGATTCACTTGGAATACACTAACTATGCTCGATTTGGATGTAGACATTTGTGTAACATAACTACATAAGTGCATATACATGTGTAACATCAATGACAATACACAATTGAATAATTGTCATCAACACCATCAAGGTTTAGGATTGATGTGGGGATTGAATGAGGGGAAGAGTGGGGGAAAACATTGGAATTTTGTAATGTGGGAGTGGAGGAGGGTTCAGTTGTGCTGAGAGGAGTACCAGAGAGTGGTATACGCTTTTTCAAAATGGGGCAGTCCCATTTTTTATGCCCTTCTTTTCTGCATAAATAACAACTGTTTAAACCACCAATAAATGTAATGGGGAAAACAATAGGAGATCCACCTAGGTCAATGTGAAGGATATATAGGAATTTGATGCCTAGTTTGAGGGAGATTAACACTCAAACATCAGTGTGGGGGATTAGAACATTTGACCAGTCTATCCTCAATACTTTTCCCACAAGATCAAGCGCCTGTGGAATTTGATTAAGCAAAATTGGGAGAAGATTTCCTATCACTACACATCTAGTTCTAGAGAGAGAAATAAATTCACTATGTGAGGCCTCTAAAGACTAGGGATGGCTCTAAATTTGTAGGGTCTAGATTTCCAATATTGTCTATCTAAAATAGATTTATAAGACTTTGGGTCACAAAAGAATAACAAAAATAAACCCTTTTGAATCATTCTGTAGTATGAAATTTGAAAACCAAACTTGTGACTCCACACCCATTTAAACCATTAATTTAGGAACGCTCTAGAAGATAATCTATAAAAATTAAAATAAGTAAAGAAAATAAAAGTTTCTCTTAGTCTATTCTTCTCAAGTTCTATCGCAGAGTGCATTTGGGGAATGGGTTTAATAATGAGCTTGGGGGTTGGCGAAATCTTACCTCCAACTCCTGCGCTTGATTTTGCAGTTTGGGAAATGGAAAAGATAAAATGTGCTCCATCTGGAAGCTTCCTCTCATCCTAGAATACCTATTTGAATGACTTTGGCTTTTCTTGGAACCCTCGTTCTCCATTTTCTACACTGCTCTGGCCACTCTTCCCTTCTGGCATGATCTTATCTCCAGCCTTCTTTGGGTTGATAATGATGCTATGAAGGGTTTTCTTATGGGCATTATTTCCACCTTCTTTAATTTTTGGGGAGTTAATGTCATTTACTCCCTTGAAAGAGGTGGAGGCCATTACTGGCACACTCATGCCACTCACATAGGAGATACAACAAAATGTGTTATTTGGTAACCCTAGTTGCAAAACTTTCTTCTTGGTTTTTGGAAGTGTGATCCCCTTGTATCGACTCATCAATAATTATTCTGATATCTTTCAATTTATTTTCTTCATCCATATCACTTATGTGCAATTAACAACAACAAAAAAGTATTCAGCTTAAGAAGTAGATTGTGAAATACAATTTTTCTTTTTACTTGACCTTGAAACTAACCTTTTTCCCAAAAAGAATACTCCAACACTTGTGCTCTTTCTATCATCCACAGTACCTACCCAATCAGTATTAGTAAAAGCATTCAATGTAAAATCATCATCCTTACCATACCATAAGCCATAATCAACTGTTCCTTTCAAGTATTTGAATATCCTTTTAACAAAAACCCGTGATTCCTTTGATTCTTCTTGAAATATTTCAATAATGCAAACTAAATTCATAATTTCAGGTCTGGTCCATGTTGAGTATAATAAGAAACCAATCATTGATTTTTATCTTTTTTGATTTTATTTATGTGAATCATCATCCTTAGTCAATTTGAAACTAGTCACCATAGGAGTACAAACACATTTTGAATTATCCATGCCAAATTTCTTCAATAATTATGTTACATACTTGGACTGAGATATGAAAATACCTTTATCATATTTTTTAATTTGCAGCCAAAGAAATAATTTCATCTCACCTATCATGGACATCTCAAAATCTATATGCATTTTATCAGAAAATTCTTTACTCAACTTGTCATTTCCACCAAAAATGATATAATCCACAAAGACTTCAACAGTCAAAATATTATCATGATCAACTTTTAAGTATAAGTTACTATCAATAGTACCTTTACCAAATGAAAGTTTGAATAAATATTTATCCAACCTTGCATACCAGGCTCTAGGTTCTTACTTCAATCCATATAATGCTTTCTTTAATTGAAAAACCATGTCATATTCATCAGTCAAAGGAAATCCACCAGACTGCTCAACATAGACTTCCTCTTCCAATTCTACATCCAAAAATGCAGTCTTAACATCCATCTCATATACCTTAAAATATTTGGGTATGTGCAGGATCATGATATGACAAGCTATGGCCTCAAGTGGCAATGAAAAATGACAAAATCAAGGTTAGTCAACTTGATGTATAAAGTTGTAAGAACAAAATCTGTAGGAAATTGAATGCAATATCTAAACTACTAGCCCTTGTCTGAAAAAATTTAATCTAATTATTGAAAACTTTAGATTTTAATGCAGTAGTACAAAAATTTCAGGAAAAAGATAAAAAGTGCGTGTATGTCTGACCACCTTAATCACAATAAAATGATGATATATTTTCAAAAAATTCTAGATATAAGTAGTAGACTCATGCCTGAATGTGACACATTTTTTTATGTAATTTTTTCCCAAATAAATAAATAATTATGAATTTTTTGCTACAACTTATTCATAATAAAAAAACTCATGTCTAACCACCTTAACTAATTCTAAACTTTACAAAATTGAATTTTTCTTCTTATAGTAGGCAAAGCATAAAATGTGACGCATGTTTCAAATTTAAAAAATGTTAAACCATTTGAAAGTTATAGTTTTTTTTCAATCAGTATGTCAATTAGGACTTTAGAGATAACTCAATTAGAAAATGAGTAATAATTTCTTATTGAACTTGAAATTTGACAACTATTATATTGATGAAAAGCTAATAATTACTTTAAGAAACCCTTTTTGTTTCATCAACTTTGGGTGAAAAAAAGGTCGTCATCTACCTGGTCAAAGTTTGGAGATCAGAGGAAATATGGTGAACATGTCTTTTGGGTTAACCATCCATGTTTGGCATTGCAAAGCCAAAATCCAAGGCAAAAACCAAGGCTAATCAGATATGTAAAACAATATCGCATATTTGATATTATCAGATATCTGATAATATCTAATATAAGATATGTCCTACCCAATTATAATAATAATACCTAGGAGAGAGAGAGAGAGAGAGAGAGAGAGAGAGAGAGAGAGAGAGAGAGAGAGAGAGAGAGAGAGAGAGAGGGGCGNGAGAGAGAGAGAGAGAGAGAGAGAGAGAGAGAGAGAGAGAGAGAGAGAGAGAGAGAGGCTCGTAGTCCATGTGGTGCAGAGTGCACAACAAGAAGTGTAGGCTTTAGGCCTACCCTTTCCACAAGTTAGTTATTTTCCCCAACATACTACAATCCTTCAATAGGATGTTTATACTTTTCCAAATGTCTTGAAATCCTTGAATCCCTTCAACATAAGGTGATTCCCTCCTGACTATCAAATCCAAGTCTTCAATATTCCTAGAGACAATCTCTCTCTAACAAGTCCCAACATGGACTACTAGTTTAATGAAATCTCAAGCTTCTACTGAGGGTTGTAACCTTATGACATACTCCTAAGGATTGACTTTCAACAATCACTTAGCCTCTACAAGACCCCTACCATGGAAATAATAGTTTTAAGCCTTGATTCTATTAGGTCTCCAAATAGTGTTTCTTCACAACAAATTAGGAAGTGAAAATGGGACCAACTCTATTCAATAACTATTTTAGGATCCTCCAAAATGACCCTTACAAACCCAAAAGTATCAGGGACCAACCCTACTCCTGCACCCTAAAACTGTCATAGAGACACTCTAGCCTAATTGATCAATTTAGACTAGGGCCTGATGGAATGGTTCAAACTTGGGAACATATAATTGAGGAAGAAACTTTTTGGTCTTATATATACTTTAAATGATCAGAAAAATTCAACAACTTGGACCCATATCACTCCTTAAATATTGTTGCACACTAACTTGTCCTTCACTAGCTAAATACATGACTGATTTTTAGTCGAGGGCATCAATATAGAAGCACCCGATGAACTCCTGCACACCTAAGCCTTTGAAGTAATAATTTACATTTCCTTAACTTGTATTTCACCAAGAGACATAAAATTCCAATGGTGAAAGCACAAGTTAGGGCCACATCTTCATTGTAAACCCCAATTAGTGAGGGTTTCAGACCTGTGGTGACATAAATCTCTCTAACTTGCACAAATCAAAACCAAATTAACTCAAATAAAATGAAACATAAATTAGATTCATCATACAACATGGAAATACTAATTGATCTAAATATTCTATATGTACACGACTGTACAATGCATAAATTCTTAGAAAAATATGGGTTTTTTCATTAATTTTTGCTTCAAAATGTGTTTTATCAGAACCTCTTGATCTAACAGGATTCCTATATCCTAAATACATATTCTCAACTGATCCAACCAATTCAAGATGGTTGTGACCATTGTAAATAGAGTTGCAACATTTTGAGCAACTTTTCAAAAAGTTGCTTGAGCAACATTTACAAAGTTGACAACATTTTGTCAATAGTTAACAATAATGCAATTTTGCATCCCACCAAGTTGGGAATGACCCAAGACATCTAGGAATGATGAAACATGTCTAATAAGGCCTTAGAAACCCCTCCATGACCTATAAGACATAAATCATTAAAAACACCTAAAGCATGTCCAAGTGAACTAAGGAGTCTTTTGATTTATAACTACACCAGAAGATCCTTGTCCACACAAGATGGACCAAACACACATACACTAGGATAGTTCCAAGACTTATCCTTTATTACAAATGAAGATCAAAACATAAAATGAAATAGAGGACTTAGGTGCCCTGCACCATGCTCCCTAGGACCAAAAAAATCAAGTCCCATTGGGTTGGATAGCATAAAATATGAATCCATCTTTCTCAATGGCCTCTTTAGTCATCCAAGTAGCATCCTCTAGTGTCTTATTCTTTCATTGAACTAGGTATTCATATTATGTATTCCTTCTAGTTTGTTTAAACACCCTTGTTTCCAAAATGAACTCAATCTCCAAAGGAGTAGACTTAGGAATATATTTCAATAACTCCTCTTGCTGAGAGCTTGACTCAGTTGCAACAAAAACATCATCTACAACAACCTTATAAGAATAAAGGTCAATAACATTAAAAATAGGAGATAAATTTATATGGGAAGGAAAATCAATTTGATAAGCATTTGAACGACATTTCTTCAGTATCATGGAAGGTCCAATTTTCTTCACCATCAACTTAGTGTATATTTCCTTGGGCATCCTTTCCTTGCTCAAGAAGACCATGACTAAGTCACAAACCTAGAATTGTAACTCCCTTCTCTTTTTATCTGCATGTTCTTTATATTTGACAGAGGTATGCTGCTAGTTGGATTGAACTTGATCATGAATATCTTTCATTATTGTCACAAAATCTTCTGCAAGAGCAATAGGCTTATCCATTTCACTGACATCCCTCAATTCCAAGACACCCCTTGGGTGCACACCATAAACAATCTTAAAAGGAGTTCTCCCTGTACATTAGTTAACAGAGTCAATGTAGGAGGACTATGCCTATGCTAGAATGGAGTCACAATTTGAACCACGATCCTGGGTAAGGCATCTCAACAAATTTACAAGTGACCTATTAATCACTTTAGTCTATCCATTAGATTGAGGGTGATATGCTGATGACAAACAAACATTTGTACCCAAATTCTTCCACATGGTCCTCCAAAAGTGACCGAGGAAGCTAGGGTCTCTATATGAGATGATAGACAATGGAAAATCATGTAATCAGACAAATTCCTTGAAGAACAACCTTGCAACATGATAGGCATCATGTGTGGTTCTACATGAGATAAAGTGATCCATTTTGGAGAATCTATCTACAACTACAAAAACAATGTCATGACTAGCCTTTTTCTTGGGAAGTCCAAGGACAAAGTCTATGCTAATAGAGTCTCAAGGTATTGATGGAATAGGTAATGGAGTATAGAGCCTTGCATTGGAAGTATGACCTTTAGATCTTTGAAAAACCAAGCAAGTTTCAACAAACCTTCTAACATCAGTTTGCAACCGTGGCCAAAAGTAAAACCTTCTAACCAATTCCAATGTTTTATCCACCCCAAAATTCCCTGCAAGACTACCACAATGCTTATGTTTTATAATATTTTCCCTCATAGAACTTTTTGGGACACAAAGTAACCCTCCTTTAAACAATAGACCATCTTGTACCAGAAATTTTGAGAATTTAGTATGGTACCTTTCAGTCATGTCCATACAAACCTTATAAAATTCCTTGAAATCTTCATCATCTGTAAACATAGCCTTCACATATGACATCCCTGCACATTCCAATTGCATACTTTGAACTTTTAGATTCCTCCTACTTAAGGCATCATCAACCTTATTAATAATACCCTTTTTATGATTAATAGTAAAGGTATAAGATTGCAAAAAATCCATCTATTTAACATGCCTATTATGAAGTTTCTCTTGTCTATTGAAGAAACTAAGTGCCCGATTATCAGTGAAGACAATAAATTCTTGAGACAACAAGTAGTGGTGCCATTTTCTCAAGGACTGAACCATAGCATAAATTTCAAGGTCATATGTGGAGTACTTTTGTTTGGATTCATTCAGTTTTTCACTGAAAAAAGCAGCTGGCCTTCCATCTTGACTAAGGAAACCCCCAATAGCCTTGTTACTTGCATCACATTCTACAACAAAGGCTTTATAAAAATTAGGTAAGACAAGGACTATTTGTTCTACAATTTTCTTCTTTAGGAATTCAAAGGATTCATTAGCTTCACTAGTCCACACAAAGATACATTTCCTACCACCTTTAATTTTATTGATTATAGGAGCACAAATACCACTGAAATTTCTGATAAATTTCCTATAAAAACTGCATAGACCATGAAATTTTTTTCCTCAGATGCTGAAGTAGGTAGTGGCCAATTAAGGATAGCCTCTACCTTAGTTGGTTCCATTTTCAAATTTCCTTTGGATATCAAAAATCCAAAGAACACCTGTTCTTCCTGCAAAAATGAAAACTTGTCAAGATTTATCTTCAAACATTCTTCATGGAGTTTCTTAAGGACC
Source organism: Thuja plicata (assembly GCA_018584345.1). NCBI lineage: Eukaryota > Viridiplantae > Streptophyta > Pinopsida > Cupressales > Cupressaceae > Thuja > Thuja plicata. Next base: position 12,086,594 of record MU228104.1, read on the forward strand.
AAATCAATGTGATGTAGATGCTCTTCCCCGCTGCTACTAAAAATCAGTATGTCATCCAGATAGACTACTACAAATTTGTGAAGAAAAGTCTTCAAAACTTTATTCATCAAGCGCATAAATGTGCTTGGGGCATTGGATAAGACAAAAGGCATGACTACCCATCCAAAAAAGCCCTAATTAGTCTTAAATGACGAGTTCCACTCATCCCCCTAGATCTAGCCCTTATCTGGTGATAACCACTTTTTAAATCAATTTTTAAATATTACTTAACCCCTCCTAAGAAATCCATAAGGTCTTCCATTCTTGGCATTGGGAAATGACATTTGATAGTGAATCTATTGATTGACTTGGAGTCAGTGCACAATCTCCAAGTGCCCTCCTTTTTAGGTGCAAGGACTATAGGTATAGAATAGGGAATTATACTTTTTATAATTTATACTTTCTCCAAGAGACCTTGTATTTGTCTAGCCACTTCTACATTTTGTTTTGGTGTAAGCTTATATGCAGCCTTGTTAGGTAAGGTAGCCCCTGGTATTAAGTCAATACAATGAATGGTTTCCCTCTTAGGTGGAAAAGATTCATTACTAGTGTTTTCTATAATTACCTTGTACTTGTCTAACAAGTCTGCTACCTTGTTAGGAACAACACTCCTTAAGGACTCTTGACATGGTTTTCCTTTCCTTTGGACATTCTCCTTGGGTTTGACTACAATAGAAAACATGGTACTTTCTCTTCCTTAAGGACTTTTAGAAATTAATTTTCCCCTACCATCATGAAATTACTAGTTAATAACTTGTCTTTAGGCTCTTCTGGAAAAGGGGTCATTGTGTAGTCTTCTCCACCTTGACACTACTAGTTAATACCTTGTCTTTAGGCTCTTTTGGCAAAGGGTTCACTGTGTAGTTTTCTCCACCCTTGGTTAAAGTGAACACATTCATCTTACCATAATGTTGGGCATTGGTTTCATATTTCTAGGGTCTCCCTAAAAGAATATGGCAAGCATCCATGGCTACAATATCACACATCACCTCATCCTTGTACTCTCCTATTTGAAAATAAACCCAACATTGCTCATTTATTAAAGTTTATTTTTCTTTATTCAACCAAGAAACTTTATAAGGAGTGGGGTGTGGTATTATTTTCATTCCAATTTTATTTACCATTTCTAATGAAGCCAAATTCTCAGTTGAGGTTGAACCCACAATAGTGGGTTACACTTTTTTTCCTGAATAGACAGTGAACTCTACATTTTGCAAAAAAACTTTTAGATTCAGATGCATATTGCCATTAAACCATTTGAAATTAGAAGATGAAGTAAATTAGAGTCTTTTAGGATTTTTTGTCTAGAATATAAATATATATTTTTATTTCTTTTTTGAATTGATTTGAATGGTTTATTTTTCTCCCACAAAAACTGCTATGTTTTTGAAAATATTATTTATAAAGAGTTACATTGACTTCATATAGCATAACTTTTTTTTGTAAAATAGATATCAATGTGATTCTTTCGAATTTAGTTTTTTAACATCCATACGGAGGGCATACAATTTATTTGATGAAATAATGAAGTCATTGAAAGAATACAGATCATCAGAGAGCTAAGGGAAGAGAATGAGAAAATAAAGCATGAAATCAAGATTCAGAATCAGCACAATGAATTGATCAAGAAAGCTAAAGATAGCAATAAGAGAATGGATGATTTAATTGATGGTCAAAGAAGAGTCAACAACTACACAAGAATAGGGTACACCGACAATGGAGAATCATCTAATCAATTAGATCAAAGGAATGTCTATACAACTCCAAGGACCAAGAAGCTGTCATGCAATCACTATGGAAAACTAGGCCACACCTCAAACATTTGCAAAAACAAAATGAAAGGTATTCCTCAATCACAATCTACTTTCATTGGAAATTATTATAAATGTCATAAGAAAGGACACAAGGCATTTGAATGTAGATCTAAGGTGAAAAAATCAAAGAAGGAAACCTACATGGACAAGTACTTTCCTACCTACAAAATGAATGGACATACATATCAGGAATGCCGAAAAAAGAACAAGAAAGCATAGACACCAAAAGAACCTGATAAGGGCTACAAACCAACAAGAGTAGGTAACTCATATGTTTGGGACTATAACACATGGGTAAATTGCACAACATGTAGAAGATATGGTCATATATCTGCCAACTATATGAGAAAATGGACTAGAAAAAAAAGAGGATGGTTCGATCCAGGTATGGCATGTTTACATTGTCATAAGGTTGGACATGTGATAAAAGATTGCAAAGACCGACTGACAGAAACAAACACTTATCCCAATGGAAACACCATTGATGACATCAAGAAGATGAGAAACAAG
>MU228104.1:12089006-12169058 GCA_018584345.1 Thuja plicata
GTGGCATCACCATCTCCAACTAAGTTGCACAAGTAAGTATGGAACTGCATTATGACAAGTTATATTATGCATCGGTTCCATTTACATATTGATCATATAGACAAAATTAGCATTATTGAAGATGCACAATATTGTTACTTGTAATATTATTGAAAAACAACCATCGGTAATGGGTACAAATTATCATTGGTGAGCACACATAGAAAAGTTAATTCTACTTACCAAAATGTATCAGTTATCACACAAAAGAAAAGTTGCTAAGTGTAAACTGATGGACATCAGTAATCCTTGAGCCAATGAAAGTTGTCATCGCCACTTTACCGACAATCATCGGTGAAGTCACCAAAGTTTCTAGCAATCCTGACACTTTGTGCCTACACCAAAGATGTTGTTTATGTCTCAAATGACAAACTCAGTCTTTGTATACTGACGAGTTGTTGGGCATTAATGAAAACTTAGGGCACAAAAGTTATAAAAGTGCAACGGAAGAACTCATTTTGCACCCATGATTTTTGAGCAACCAAGTAGAGATACACAGAGTGATTGAAGAGAAAATTGAAGTGCGACTTTAGCAAGATTCTAAATCAACTCAAAGGATTCATGAGCGATCAAAGAGATTCAGTAAGTACCTGCATTCACCGACCGCACTGTTTAAATTATGAAAATCCCTAAATTTCTGAAAATGATGGCATCTAATTCTAGAGTTGAAAATTTCAAAGAAGATAAGAAGAAAATGATCAAGCTTATCAATAGAGGCACTTGTGTTGAATCTAAATACAAGATGCACCCAAAAATCGCATCACAACCTAATGATTCTAGAGCATTCTCCAGAATCTCACCTAGGGTTTTGCTGGTAGAGGATGTAAGGTCCTATATACATTGTAAGATCTTGGATTTAGGAGATCTGGACTTAGATAATTCCTACAGGGTACTCTATGAAGAAGCTAGAAACCTAAACGAAGAGCACAAGCATCTAGAAGTGAAAGGTGTCACAAATGCATTACACTTTCTCTAAGTTTTTAAGACAGAATGGATAAAGATAGTTCTTAGCAGAATGCATAAGCAGACTTTATCGCTCAATAACCCAAAAAAATAACAAAGAATTTTATTCATGTAGTTACTAGATATCCTACAACCGATAAGCTACAAGGTCACAAGCACCCATCCTTGAAGGAAGTGGAAAAGCTAACTGGTGAAAAATCAGACAAAAGAGCTCTCAAGGTCAACACTATCACCGATGACAAACTCAAGTTTGGTGCATGTGTGGTGGGGTACAAGATCTTCCAGGCTAGAAAAATGAATAGCATAGCAAGCACTGCTATGAGAACAGCTTACAAGATCATCAAACAAGGAAAGAAGATGGATCTTGCAGAGATTTTGTTGAATCAACTTGAGGAGAACATGAACACCATAAGATCCTCAAAGACAAACACTTGTAAGTTTGGTTCCCTCATTATGTGCATATTCTTTCACTTTGAAGAATACTTTCCTTCCATAGGAAAAGTAGTATGGGATACAAGAAAACTGGTCACCATACAAATATGTGAGCATATAGAGTCATTAGGAATAGATTTTAATGACCTAATGAAAGAGTACTTCAAAGAATTTAAAGAAAAGATGCATGCAAGAACTAGGATACCTAAAAGTTTGATAGAAGAATACAAAGATGATATATGTTTTATGGTAGATAGTGATTTTACCTATATCAAACCAGTAGTACCTAGGAAATCCTAGCTATCACATTTGGAATATGTGATTAAAATAGGACAGGATACTGAGTGCATCAAGGCACTATTGAATGAACTAGTTGACAACAAGCAACCAATATTTGGCACCTATGAAGAAGCCAAACCAAAGATCAAGATAGATCTTACTGTCAGGAAAATCATGAAAAAGAAGGACAAAATGGTTAAAAAGATAACCAAGAAATTTGCAGTCACTGAAGAAGGTGAAGAGGAAACCAAAGGAAAGGAGGAAAAAACTTAAGGAAAGTCACCTATCGGTGAAGAGATAGAAAAGAATGACTCAGATATGGATGAAGCTGATGTAGAAATACAAAAGTAAAAAGAACCTTTGGTCCCTACAACAATTGATAAAATATGTTAGAATATTTCAGAGTCACAATCTATTTCTGATCCTAACATTAGGAAATAGTTAAAGTTTGATCCAGAGGATTAAAATAAGATAGAAGACACTATTATAGTCAAAATGTATAAACATCATTATGTTCTACTACGATTCTCAAAATATGACGTTCCTAATGAACTATTAGTGAGATTGTTTGCTAGATGGACATTTTCTCTACATCAAGAAAAAGAAATAAGAGAAAGAGTACTTGTTACTCTTATGCCTTCAGATTCAAAGAAGGAAGAAATAAGTGAGATGATGAAGAAATATGAAAAGCAGTTCTCACCAAAAATTAGAGCATATGAATTTCTCAAAGGGAAGCTAATTGATCTTGATCAAGACAACATTAAGAAATGGTGCAAGATACTCAAAAAGCCCATTAATGAAGCTAGCTAGGAGAAGGAAGACATCATCATCAAGGATATTCAAGATGACTCATCTGTAGAATTGGACAAAGAAGAGAGTGATCCAGTAGGCCCCAAACATATTGAAGTTATAGATGACGTATGGCCCGACACTACTCTTGACAACACATAGAATGAGGAAAGCCAAAATCCACCAAGTCCAATTCATATTGACTTGAGTAATGAAGAAGAGGTTACCAAAGAATATTTGACAATAAAAGGTAACATAACTGATGATATCAATGATGAATCATGATTGGATAACATTATCAATGACACTATAGGAAAAGACCCTATAGAAGAAGTTCAAAAAGGTGAAGATATGAATGCTGCACAGGGCAATCCAAAAGATAGGATAAAATTATTGACACTGCAAAAGTCAATACACTGACCAACATGAATGTTTTGATACAAGCAATTGATATTGAATCAAGTCAGGAGAAATCATCTAAGAAAGATGATAATATATCCAAGGACATGAGAAATGAACAAAATAAAAATGCATCAGATACTCCAAAAGAGACAGATACATAGGTGAAAGATGCAACTGACACTCAGAAAAAGGTGTCTACTAAAAATAACAAAGAAGTAGATAATAAAACAGATGAAATGTTGAGAAAAGATGAAGAAAAAGAAAAGAGTGAAGAACTCAAGTAGGATGAAATCATGAAAGAAAAGGAAGATAAATCTATTGATACACCCAAGGCCAATGAGGAATCATCTTCACAAAACTAACTGGTGGACTCATAATAGAAACAACAAGGTGCCTCATCTTCTTGACCTTTACCCACACAATCCATCCAATCTCAAGGTCTTCAAATGGTAGTGCACCAATCTACCAAACACCCAAAGAAGAAGAAGAAAGCAATGAAGAAAGATATCTTGGCAGTCACACTTGACGAGGTAATTGAGATACCCAAGTGGGATGTATCCGCTTTAGATACTGAAGCACTTCAAAAGTTTGGAGTGATGTATTAGAGAAAATAAATTCAAGAGAAAATGAAAAAGGCACACAGGGAAGCCCAAGCACTTGATAAAGCGAGGGACATTCTACATCAACTTGTTCTAGATATCAAAATTGAAGATAATATATCAGTCATGGAAAAAATAGAAGTTCTTACCAACACCATCACAAATCAAAATGTTGATGCAGAGAAGGTGATGGAAGAACAAGAAGAGATGAAGTATCAACACAAACTTGTTGAGAAAATCAGCCAAGAAGTGGCAGAGAAAAAGGTAAAGCTATTTGAACTAGTTAGTGAATTAGAACCTATGATTGCTGACATTGTTACCTTAGTTTAGAAATTGTGTACATTAGAAAATTTTACAAAAGAAAATAGTGATAAGCTGTCACAACTAGATTGAGATCTAACAGCTAGTGCACTAAGTTTAACCTCTGATGCAAACACACTAAAGCTGCATCATGAAAAGATCACAAAGGTAAATAGATTGAGACAAGAAATATGGGATGTAGAGACACAATTCAAAAATGAGGTTACAGAGCTACAAGTTCATATTTTACCCAACCTCACCACTCTGCAACAACATATAACAGATGCACAAAATCTAATCACAACCCCAGAAATGTCTGTGGTAGACAGTATATATGACATGCATGTGAGGATATCACTTGAGCATATGGATCTTAAGAATTTAAAGGAGAAATGGGAGAAGATGATGGAGGAAATCAAAGCCTCACACTCTCAAATTTTTGACAAGTTTTAAGTACCTTTGCCCTCATTATCAAAAAAGGAGGAATGTATACATATGTACAAATATACTTTAGTAGACAAAAGGAGGAATATATACATATGTACAAAATATTATATGAGGATATGTATAATGTATGTACATCATAGATAGTTATTTACACAAACTTACACTTATCAACATATGCATAGGGGGACTCATTTCATGACTAAGGAAGAAGTATACACAAGTGTACATACTAATACATCAAGTATGTTGCACATATCAGTTTTTGATACTAATGTCAAAGGGGGAGATTGATGACATTAAGTTTTGCCATTAGTATACATGAAGGGAAAAACATGATAAAGGTCATCAGTATAAGCATAACCAGAGGACAACAAGGATACCTGACAAGATTAAAATGCCTATTATAAAAATGATAAGTATAGACTTTCCCGATGAACATTGACAAGAGTCAAACCGACGACAAGCATTACTTACGATATAGTCTTGAGAATATCGTTGATGAAGAAGAAAAAGCATACCCGACAAACATTTCAATTACAGGACACTGATGGATTACAAAACTAAAAAAATTGATAGAACAACCCGACCATCAGAACTGACAGTCAGTTACAGAACCCGCAAAAAGTGGATCTAACTTTACACGTCAGATAAAATAATGTAATCCTATTTATCAAGTTTTTATTTGTTTTAAATCTTTACTTGAGGTTCAACCAAGAAAATTGTGAATGTTTTAAAGCATCCTAATGGATCTAAAACATATCTAACTAAATATCAAGGTCAATTTGTAAACCTTGGATCTAGAGTTAATTTGTAAAAGTGTGAATGAATAGAGCTAGAAACTAGTATAAATAGATGTTCAATCATTTGTAATAAAAAGGTGACTTGTAATCATTTGACAAATGATAGTAGCCATGGAGAGCATCTAATTAGAAGAAGATAATTCATGCAAAGTATAGAAACAAATCAAATTGGTTATAAAGAATATAGAAAGACTACCGAGGAGCAGAGACAAGGTATCCCTTAATCACTCAAGGTGATTACATTTACATTGTAAGCTTTACATGATCTGTTATCAGAAATTAGAGATTGCATTCACTATCAGATTAACATGTATATTGTAGTTGCATTCTAACAAGTGCATCACAAATAAAATCCTTTTGTAGAAGGTGGACTTAACCATTCTTTGATAAATCTCTTAAGAGAGTGCACACTTAACAGGGTTTCTAAAGCTTCAAATGAAGTAGATCCTAATAGGTCTCCACTCTAATACTCTTAACAGGGTAGATCATTAGAAGTGATCAATTGTAAGCCTTTACTGGCTCCCTTCTTATCTGTAGATAGTGAAGTTTTGTGGGTAGACATCCCCACCATAGTTTTTACTTCCTAACAGGAGTTTTCTGCGATATCATATCATGTGTTATGTGTTATTTGTTTTCATGAATGTTTCTTGAATGTTTACACATGTAAAAAAATTATATTATGATTTCACAAATAAATAGAAAGATGAGTAGATAGATAGGAATATACAAATCTAATGACTCAAAGGTCAATGGGCCAACCACATAAAAAATTTTAGAGGTACTGATTCACCCCTCCCCTCTCAGTACATCATTCCAATAATTCCAACACAAGCGACCATTTTAGGGTGCATACATTTTCCCCTCTTTGACTAATGTGTGATCTTTATGGGAATACATGTAGTCAAAGAATGTAGTTGAAGTGTGAGATTGATTTGGGATCACAAAAAAACCTAGATGTGTGATCTTTATGGGAACACATCAGGACAAAGATAAGTTGTTTGAAAAAGACAAGATCAAAACCCCTTTAAATAGGTAATTGACATGTCCAAGATAAGAATCTCAAGCAAGGTTGCCCCAAGCAGAGCAATTGATAGGATTGATAAAGTTGAATCAAGGATTGAAGTTTGATAGGTACCGCCCCCTCATGATCAAAATTGAAATGAGATAGAGGAGAAACAACAAATTGATAAATTTGATAAAATTGAACTAAAGATAAGGTTCTTGATGTAAGATGAAAGATATATGATCACAGAACCAATGTAGATCATCAAGCATGAAAGATTATGCCCCAAGGTTGAATTAGAAGAAAACTTGTGGGGTGAAAGGGAATGGAAGATAGAAGTTTGGAAGATGTGGAAAGAAATGGAGAGAAGAAAGAGAATTTGCCTTAAGAGAGAGAATGCCTTAAAATCAATCAACTGTTTAAGATAGAAAATTTTGATTGAGATCATGAAAAAAGATAAGGAAATGAAGATCAAACATGATCACAGTTGATTAAAAGTCAGCAAGAAAGATGAAAGAAACCCTCTCAAAATCATAATGCAGCCTAAAAATGCAAATTAACATGAAGTCTAACAATGCAAGCTACATGAAAATGCAAAGGTGTACTTGCAATAGAGAAACTATAACATAGGACTTTGTGTTCATCATTCATTAGAAAATGTTAAGGAACTTTTTTCATCACTGGGCCATTATTAATGGACATCAAAAAATTGTACAATCATCACTAGTCACAAGCGCAATTATGAAGATATGAATGTGATTTATATCAGATTGGAATGTGGAAATATTCTAACATAAGCATCAAAGACATAAAGGTCCAGATGACTTCACTATTAGCTTACCCAATTTAATGTAGCAAAATCATGCTCACATCAAGGCATAGAGGGTAGGATGACCAGTAGAATGATTGTGCAAAAATAGTGAAGTATAAAGTAGGAAGAAAATAAAAACAATGTTCCCTTCCCCAAGTCCTCTAGCTATGCATCCCAGAGAGACTTATTAGACAAGGACACTCAACAAAAATCAATAATAATCAACACACAAAGAAAAGATCATGACATAGCTCAAGCATTAAGTGTTGTGTTTAAAAATTTAAGTGTGTTAACTGATACTGAGTTTTGAGGATAAGGATCGAATGCTTGCAAGTGGGTAAGATCACATGACAAAACTGGGTAAGACCAAATGGGTAAGTGTTGAAAAACACTCAATGTCAGGGGTTGTATTGAAAAATACTGTTGGGGTGGTGTTGAAAAACACCATTTGGGTGGTGTTGAAAAACACCATTTGTGAGATGTCCTAAATAATAATGCATCCAAGAGACCAAAGCTAACATAGTTATTCCCCCAAGACAAAGACAAAGACCAATTCTAGACCAAGGCAACAAGGACAAGGTAGGATGGAGAAGGGCTAAGTGTTGAGGATACACGCTAAGAAATAGGGGTGCAAAGGCCTCAAGTAGCACTCATTTCCAAGTTTTCACCACTTGGATTTTATTACAATTTTTTCTCTTTCATCTTTTTCATTTTTTTTTTTTCAGGACTTTTTATAATTTTTTTGAATTTTTGCTACCAAGGCGCTTGTTTCCAGGTTTTCACCAAGGTACTTTTTCTTTTTTTTTTGTATTTTTGGAATGTATAATTTTTTTTAAGATACATCAAAGCACCTATTGCTAGGTTTTCACTAAGATGATCATTTTTTCAAGAAATTTTCTAATTTTTAGAATTTTTGACAATATATCATTTTTTCAATTTTTTTAGGATCAATAAGTATGTACAAAGGATGCCCCCAGATAGAATGGGCATCATGTATAGAACTGCTTCAGGTGCAAGACATTGATAGGATCAGGGAGATGCTCTCCATCTTATATAGATAGTAAATAAGTAGTTGACCCTAAAGCTGCTGTAATGATGTAAGGTCTAAGCCAGTTAGGTTCAAATTTTCCCTTTTGATCTCTATGTTGTTGACTCTTAGGATTTTCACGTAGGACAAGATATCCCACTTGGAATTCTCTAGGGAAAACCTTTTTGTTGAAGGCTTTGGACATGCACTTTTGATAAACCCTCATATTGTCAAATGATGCTTGATGTTTCTTATCTAGAAGTTCTAACTCTTGAAGTCTCATGGCATGGTAGTCTTCATCTGTAACTAGACCTTTGAGGGAAACTCTATGTGAAGGAATCTCAACCTCCAAAGGTAACACTGCTTCAGCGCCATACACAAGGGAAAAAGGAATAGTTCCAGTAGGAGTATGAATACTCGTTCTATAGGCCCACAAAGCTAGATTTATCTATAAGTGACAATCTCTACCATTCTTAAAAATTGTTCTATGTAAGATTTTAAGAATGGTTTTTTTTTATGCCTCTGCTTGACCATTTCCTTGCGGGAAGTAAATGGAGGACCAATGTTGTTTAATTTTGAATTTCTTGCAGAGTTGTTTAAGGTCCTTATTTTTGAATTGGCTTCCATTGTCAGTGATAATCTTAGAAGGTACTCCATATCGACAGATGATATGGTTCAGAATGAATAGAGAGACTATCTATCCTGAGGCAACAGAAAGTTAGACAACTTCTACTCATTTAGTGAAGTAATCAGTAGCAGTGATAATAAACTTGTGTCCACCTGATGAGTTGGGATGAATATTCCCGACAAGATCAAAGGCCCAGCTCTGAAATTTCCAATGATATATAGAAGGAATAAGCTCCCTACCTGGAGCATGTATCAGGTTACCATGTTTTTGACACTTTTCACATGACTTTGCAAAAGCTACTGCATCAATCTACATCATAGGCCGATAGTACCCTGCCTTAAGCAACCTCTGGGCCATGGCAAGACCATTGGAATGTCCCCCGCAGATGCCCTCATGGATGTCAACTAACGCTTGGTTGGATTCTTCCTTTTCTAAGCATGTAAGAAGTGTTCCATCTAGACCCCTCCTATACAAATCACCAGCGATAAGGGAATGGCGAGAGGCATTTTGAGTAAGGTTTCTACATTCTGATTGGCTAAATGTTTCAGGTATAATACCATCACAAAGGTATGAGTAAATGGCACCATAATGGGATGACTCACAACCAACAAGGGTACAAATGTCATGGCTTTCTTGGGAGTCATAGATAGGGTGATGTAGCTCTTATGAATTTTGCACCAAGGAGTTTCTCCAATTCTGCTTTGACTAGGAGAGCTATGTGAGGATGCATCTTTCTCAATTTTTGTTTAACTGGTTTGACACCCAGAACTATGGACCAGTGATGCATGATAAGATTAATGTCCAACCCTGGCATATTGGAACAAGTCCATGTAAAATTGATCTTCTTTTTCTGTAAGAACTTAGTGTAAGATTCCTTTTCTTGAGGTGACAAAGACTCAACCAAGTGTACTATTTGTGGAGCCTCATCTGTACCCAAATTGAGTGCTTGTGTTGGTTCAATAAGCACTGAAGATCAATCTTGAAAGTAGCTAGGGAGATGATCAAGTACCTCATCCTTAGGCACCTGAGAGAGGTTTTCACCCTTGGATACATCATTTATTTTTACTTTTTTGGTTCTAACACCGCCACACTATGGTTTTTTGCCATCAGAACCCCTATTCTTTTGATTTTCTTTTCTTTTTTATTTTATGACTAAGGTACTTGATGTCTGTCTCTGTCAAACTAGTAGCTGGTTCATTGGTGGAAGAGACTACGAGTTCAATGTAATTTAAGTAAGATGCTATCTCATAATCATTTTGAAATGTCAAGAGCTAAGGTTCCTGATAGCATTGGGACCAATAAATGAGGTCAGGATGAACAAGAGGCAAGTCAACAACTGGTTCAAGGTTATAAATGTGAATGAAATATTCCTTGGTGACAGAAGAGTTAGAGTCCATCAAGTATCCTTCTAAGCTACCCAAATCGGGATTCGTCCTAACAAGGGAAGAATCATCCACTAAGGCAACACGTGGGTTCAAATCCTCTAATCCTACATGTGACTCGTTGGCTACCTTGGATTGAGAAGTATAAGTGTGAATAACATCAATATCTCTATCAATTATGGAAGACTCAGAAAAGTAGTCCCATTCATACTCATATGAACTTGTGTCTGAACCACGATTAGGATGTTTACACCATGAAGGTTTGGGACATCATGATGTGGAAGGTTTCATTTCATCAAAGGTAACACCTTCTCTTTCCATTAAATCAGAAAGATTCTTACGCTGGCATTCTCTATGAGGATCTTCAATATCTGATTCATTTTTTTCTAAAGTTACAACTCACGCATGAGTGACCAAAATATTAGAATCTCCCCAAAGGAGATTACTGGATGGGACCCAATCTTCACACATGTCTTGTTGGTTTTCTGGATTAGGAACATATTCTGGTTCATTATCACTATTCGACTCCTCAAAGATAGGATTAGTGTGCTTGTTCTAATTCTCAAATCCTAGGCCAACCATCTTCTTAGACTCATGTCCAAAAAGAGCATGATCAAGGGGCTCAGCTCTAGCATCTAATCTGTGACTAAGAGGGCCATTTCTAGGATAGCCCATCTGTCTAACAAAAGTGTACCCTCTTCCATAAGCCTTAGGAGAGGGCAAGAAGTTCTCATTTTGCATATATTTCTCTTCTCTATAGATCCAGTCTCTAACAAATGTCTCCTCTTTCTCATCTTGGATAGGGACTGATGATTCTACACATGTGCCAAATAAAGTCATAGCTAAAGAGGAAGGTTTATTTTCTTGTGAAGGATTTCCATAAGACCTAGGAGAAACTGGCAGTTTTTTGAGGGAGTTGAGTTGATACCCCCCATGCCAAGGTCTATTGACCTAAGCTTGTCTTTACATTCAGCTAAGGTTGCATCAAAATCTTCTGCTTCTCTATTGAGGGGAACATGAGTTCCTGCTGAAATTGAATTGACAGATAAAGTGTTATAACTAGGTATACATATCTCTATTCCATTGTAGGGGTACTTAACACATTGATGATAGGTAGATGACACCACTTGCATATCATGAATCCATGGTCTACCAAGTAAGATATTATACGCCAGGGGTCCAACATCAACTATTTGAAATAAAATATCTTTTTCAACAGGGCCAATCCTAACAGGAAGGATGGCCAACCCCTTGGAACTTCTTTCTACCTCATCATAGGCTTTGATGGTAATCCTTTTTTTGGTATCTATGACTTTCTTAGAATAGACCAATTCTTTTAAAAGAATAAAATAATAGATATTAAGCCTAGCACCCCCATCTATCAACATGCACCTAACACAAGTTCTGTGGATCATGACCTCAATATGGAGAGAAATATTGTGTGGGTGGCTCAAGGCTTTATCATCATCCTTCAAAAAGGTAAAGTAATGAGGGATAGAAATATGATTAACCATGTTCTGGAATTGATCAACATCTAAGTTGTTGGGGATGTTTGTCATGCGTAAAGCATCCTCAAGGACTTTCTTGTGTCTCGGGGACAAATCTAAGAGCTCAAAGATCAAAATTTGAGCTGGGGTCCTTTGCAACTGATCAACAAGACTATAACTAGATTTTGGGTTAACTGTTGGCTTTGAGGTGACATTCTTGGATGCCACTTGCTTAGGTTTACTTGATTGGCTTGAATTGGGTCCTCTAATGACAATGGGACCTTGAATTTGTGTGACAACATTGAGGGCTTGTGATGACACTCTAGAGTTCGGACCCCTTAGCACCACAATGGGATCTTCATCAAAGACAAGAGGAGAGTCCACATCTAGATCATAACCATAGGGATCTCTACCCCTCATCATGTTGACATTTTCTTCTACAAATCCAAGCATGTTGATAGTATTCTCCGCATCTGTGTAAGTGCATTTTATCTCAGCTTTTCCATTCTTAACTTTAGAGGTTTCCCCCTTCTCATATTTGGGCAATGATTCCTTGAATGCCTTATGATTGGCATTGGTGTTCAATCCGTCTATCTTAAACTATCCATTTTCAATGAGATCTTGAATAATATGCCTAAGTTTGTAGCAGTGTTCAATTTCATGTCCAATACAATTATGAAACTTGTAGTAGGATTTCTCATCCCACCAATGTGGCTTAACATTAGGTATGTGATGTTTCACAGGATCTTGAGGATGTGCAATATTGTTGGCAATGATAATTTTTAAAACATCCTCATATGAATCACCAAGTTTCACAAATTGATGCCTTTCTCTCTTAGGCCTATCTTGGTATCTTAGCTTACTCTCTTGTTGATTAGATGTATTGAGCTTCATGGCTTGAACATCACTAGACAAGTGGAGCACGGTTTGATATTTTGGTTGAGAGGAGTCCAGAACTCCATCATTGACCACTTGTTTGTTTGTATTCTAGTGTGAGTTCCTTCCCTTATCCTTGTTAGGGTTGTTATTGTTTTGACCATTTTTATGGTTGTTTCCATGTTTGGTCAAGATACCTTTCTCTTTCAAAACATCTTCAATCCTACATGCACTTTCAACCATGGTATCAAAGGAATCAAAAACCATTTTTCTAACTTCATACCGCATTTCAGGAACCAAATTGCTAGCAAGGATATCAATCTTTTCATTTTTTAGGAATGGTTCTAGAATATCGAGAGCACTCTCATCTCCACCTTTGCAAGAAAGTAACAAAGGATTCCCCTTGACTTTGTTTGAAATTGCATAAGTCCAACATAGTGATTGATCTTGAAAGATTGTATGAAAAATGTTGAACAAATCTATGAACAAGCTCTTTGAAAGTCTTGACGGGGGGAGTTATATTGGTGAGCCATTCCATTGCTTGACCTTTTAGACTCCTTGGGAATAATCTCATAAGATACAAGTCTTCTTGCTGGAACTCAAAACTTGTGATATAAAACTAGCGCACATGATTATGTGGATCCCCATTGCCATCATATTTGTCATATTGAGGAATTTCAACCTTTCTAGGGAACTCTTTCATGGTAACACTCTTGTCAAAAGGATTAGGACAAATTGAGTCTAGTGAGAATGAATTCTTAGGTGCCAACACCTTTTCCACCATGCTCTTAAGTTATTTGACCACCTCCTCTTTAGATGGACCTTGCTTCTTGATTTTCTTGTCCACATCAAAGTTATAGGGGACTCTAGCACCTTTGTTGATTAGACTCTCTAGGAACTTGTCTTTATTTTTCTCTAGATATTTATCCACATACTACTGGAAAAGTGGTTCTTGTTGCATTTTCATGAAGTCTTGGGAGCTGCAGTCAAAATTCAAGCTACTACCCACAAACTATGAACCATGATGAGCACATTGTGAAGGTTTCCTTGACTTCCTAGGAGGTGTTTGTCTTCTATGATGATCGTGTCTTGAAGCCCTTCTTCCTCTAGGGATAGGAGATCGTGATGGTGTCCTCAAATTTCTTCTACTTTGTGGAGTCTCAGGAGGAGTGGATGGAGGAGAGTTGTTTCCACCACTAATACACATGTTGTTGAATTGATCATTGTGTTTCTAAGCCAAGAGCCTATCTTGTTTCTCTTGAAAGGCTTTCTTTTCCATTTCTACCAAAGTCTGTCTCTCCAACTCTAGGAGTCTAAATTTCTCTTCCTTTTTAGCTTGTTCATATAGGAAGGCTTTCTTTTCATGCTCAATCCTCTTAAGTCTTTCACTCATGTATCCTAAATATGTCTTGAGTGGTGAACTTGGTCTTGAATTTTGAAACAAGTTGTTGGTATAGGTTGCATTGACATGAGTGTCATAAAGTTCATTTCCCTAGCTCTCATGTTTTGATAAATCATCTTCATAAGCTTGTCTTTTACCTCTCTCTCTCTCTCTCTCAGCCCTTTGGTGTGCATCTAGGTATCATGTTGAGATAAGGGGTGAGACCGGTTGACTGTTATGAGAGAAACCACCAAACAAAATAGCATCTTTATGCTTCACAAATATGTCATCAAGATGTTTATCCATGTCTTCCCTCTCTCTCCGAGTCATTGTGTTACTCATATCCATAGAAGAGTGAGAAGATGCTAAGGGGGTACCGAGCTCACTAAGGTGACTCCTAGAATCAAACCAAAGTTCCGAGTTGTTCCTAGGTGATTGATCAAATATAGGTTCTTTTCCCTTATGTTTTTGGCGAGTTTGAACCAAGGGTAATTGGTTAAAAACCACTTGAGGTTGTTTTCCTTGATTTACTTGATATCTTATTGTAATTGGCATGAAAGAAAAGGTACTAGCTGATAGGATGAGCCTAGGAAATGTTGGTACCATCCTAGGACAATAAAGGCATTAACTTGTCCAAAAAGAGGTGATAAGATAGAATTATGTAAGAGGCATAAGCCAACACTGCCACAGAGGTTCCCACATTTTGGATAAGTATCCTAGCACATATGGATCAAAAGGATGATATTACCCAGGTTATATTGATTGAATTTGAATATATGAAAGTGAATGGACAAGAGATTACCAAAAATCTCCAAGTGTGTTAACAAAGAATCTTAAGGTTTATCTTTTCAACAAGGATGGTTTCTATCTTACCAACTCCAAGCAAGGTCACTTGTGAAATCAAAGATTGCTAATCCAAGAGGTAAAAATGCAAGAATCCAAAGCTAAACAAGCTTCTAATAGTTGGGTAAGTGGCCTAATCTAACCCAGATCAACCAAGGAAACTAGAAAATGATAGGACAACAAGTTAAGCAAGCTCAAAATTGACAACAAACAACTCGTTGGTATAACAACAGAGGACAGATTCACATGATGAAATGCTTTCTCGCACGAAGATTTCCATAGGAACGCATGAATTTTTGTAGTCTGACATGAGGAAAATAGAACTGCTATAACAAGATGTCAAAAAATTGATAGAATATTGCGCGATGATTCTCACAGTGTTGCACGGTGAAATGTAGCCAACCACACGAAGAAACAATTTTCTCATGCGAGAGAAGGAATCAGAACTCAGTCTTTGTTTGTTTTAATTCACCAACTAGATGCATTAATAGGTTTTATCATTAATCAGGCACACAAGACATCAATCTGGGAGTTCAAAAATGTCTTCAAACAATGAGCAAGGGGAAAATCAACCTTTCGCATGAACAAGAATAGTGACGTAGTATTCTACTCCCTAAAAATTCTACTTGTGTATGTTCTCAAATTTTTTTTCAATCACGCACATAGTCCTAGAAAACAAAATTTTGGTTTCACTATGGTTCTTAGTAATGGTTAAATCTACAACTTTTGCAATCTCAAGTGGGTGAAATCTAATCTCGGTGCACTGAGGTTTTGACATAGTCTAAGAATTTAATCAATCAGGAGTTGCTGAGGAGATCTGACAACCCAACAAGAAACCACACTTGTGGAGATTTCTTTGACAAGGAAATTTATATAGTGGTTGTTGCTACCATGGAAAAAATGGCTATTACCACTTGAGGTTTCATCCATGTGGTTTACCCAATAAAGGGAGTGTCCACTACGGTTAACCCTCTCTAACAAGGAAGACTCACAATATGGACCACATGGGGACTTAGTTCAGATTCAAGGTTTCCAAGTTTCTGATTCTCCCAAAAAGTAAAAGAGCATAATCCTCTAGCCTCTTCACCTCACCCAGACATAGCAAACAAGATTAATTGACCCACTAATTTGAAATCACCTCACCCAAGGTTCGTATATAAACAAAAATGACCACCAATCTCAAGAGAGAAAGTACCGTCAAAAGTTGAAGACCAAATCAATTGAGATAATAACAAATCCTTCCCTACCTACAAAGGGATCTATCATCAAGAAGAGCTTCACATGTAAGAAAAGAGAATGAATCCCACTCTCTCAAGATCGCCACAAATAGTGCTTATAGGGCCTAACTACTATGTGAAACATATATGCAAGAAAGAAAATCTAGGTTCATTCTATAGGGCACCAATTAGAAATGTGATCTATGAAAGCAAGAAAACACTCTAGCTAAACACATGAGAGGTTCATTTTTATTTCCAAAATCCAAATATTATAGAGATGAAAAAAAATACCTCAAGTCCAAAGCAACATGAACATTTTGTTGTTTATCCACGCAAGTCCAAAGTATTCAGCAACAACAACAACAAATTAGAAACCACCAGAAACAAAAAACATTTGTGGTTAGAGATCAAAGACATAAAATATAGCAATAAAAATTAGATCTCTCATGTGAAATCTTGCGCGAAGATTCTCAGAGTGCTGCGTGAAGATTCACATAGTATCACGCGAAGAACTGCATAGTATCGCGCAAAAAACTACACAGACATAAAAAAATACAGAAAATAACAAATAATATCAGATCACTGCCTAGTGTCAGAGTTCACGTGAAGATTCACACAGTGTCACATGATGAAACTTCACATATCGCGTGAAATTTGTCACAGATAGGCAAAACCTCGCACCGTTTTAAGAAAAATGTCATGCAAATTTTCATCATAGAGCCGTACAAAAAAAAAAAACAAATTTGCAAGGAAAAATAAAAATGAGGCAAGATCTGCCCTACGGTGGACACCAAAAATGTGTGCTAAAAATGTGTCACACTTCTATGAATCATTGTATCCAAGATTTCTCAAGAATGAGATCTTGAATGGTGACTCATAGCTCTCTATTCATAGAGTGCAAGGGTTTGTGATGGAGGCCCTCAGATTGACCTAGTTTGTGCCCATGCAAGTACACTATAAAATGAGAGATTCAAAGAGGAAAAGTAAGAATGCTAGTCTCCATGATCATCAAGTATGCATGCAAATGAAATCTATTCTATATGATAACAATGCAAAAAAGGAAATTAATCTATATGATAACAATGCATGATTATTCTATGAAAGGAAATACAAATGCAAGATTAATCTATGAAACGAAACATGAATCTAATCTAACATGCAAGTGCAAAATTAATCTAAATGGATTTCCATGGGACATGAAAGAAGAAGACAAGAAGAGAGAAGTTGCAATATCCAAGCTCAAGTGCTCAAATTATCCTCCAAAATTTCTCTCCAAACCTGCAGCATAACAATAGCCTAAAAGTGTTGATCCTAAAATGAGAAAGAGAGGTTTCCTTATAAAGAGAAATGGGCAGTAGTGATTAAGAGGCAAAAATAAATAAGCAATGGTGGAGATTAAAACTTGGTTGATCCATGTGCTCATATCTTCAAAAGGCTAAATCAAAGGCCATGATTAAGAGGCAAAAAGCCCACCACTTAGGAAGATGTGTAGAAAAAGGAACTTTATTTATTTTTATTTAATTTATTTCCTTTTTCAACAAAGAGGGATTTAAGTGGGGGTTTTATTTAATTAAAAGAGGGATTTTCTTTTAATTAAATAAGATTATTTAATTTAATTAAAAGGGATATTTTAATTAAATGAGATAATATTATTTAATTAAGAGAGATTTTAATTAAATAAGATAATTGATGAAATGATCAAACCTTAGGAAATATTGAAATAATTGAATTAATTATGATTTGATCAAGGAAATCGATTTGAATTGAATGTGTTGCAAAGCATTGATTCGAGAATTTGATAAATTGATAAATTGATAAATGGGGGCCCATAGTCCAGGTGACCATTTTAGGGTGCATACATTAGAAAGGCCTACAAATGTGTAGCTCAATTCTAGGAGATTCCACTGGGATTCCATTTGGTGACCCAATCTCAGTTGGTGTAAAAAGTTGCATTATTGCTCAGTTGAAAGTTGTTCAATGGTGCATCTTTCAAACCATTCATCATGGGACCAAAGCATCATCTCCATCAGCTCCAGTTGGCTTGATAAAATCTATTGGACACCTTTTTTTTCTCACGTAGCATTAAGAACATTCTAACGCATGTCAGGCATAAGTGTTCCCAAGGTGCACTAAGCCAAATTGGGCAACTATATCTCAGACCTCATGAGATATATTAGAGATCTGTGAAGTGCACAAGGACTATCTTGGGAAGGCCTAAAATCATGTAGCTTAGTTCTAGGAGATTCCACTTGGATTCCATTTGGCGATCTGATCTTGGTTGGTGCAAAAAGTTGCATTGTTGCTCAATGGTGCATCTTTTAAACCGTTCATCATGGGAACAAACCGTCGGTTCCATCAGCTCTAGCTGGTCAGGTAAATGCTAGTGGAAATATTTTTTTATCATGTAGCATCAAGAACATTTTGGCGTATGTTAGACCGAAGTGTTCCTAAGGTGCACTAAGCCAAATTGGGCAGCCATTTTTGGAGAGCAATATTTTGGACCTCGTGAGAGATATCAGAGATCTGTGAAGTGCACAAGGACCATCTTAGGAATTTGTACAAGCACATAGCTTAGCTCTAGGATATTCCACTTGGATTCCATTTGGTGACCTGATCTCGGTTGGTGCAAAAAGTTGCATTGTTTCTCAATTGAAAGTTTCTCAATGGTGCATCTTTCAAACTATCTTTCTTAGGAATATACCATATGTTTTGTTAGCTCTCATTGGACATGGGAACCCAGTTACAAACTAGAGGTAGTCGGTAATTCTTGGAGAAAGTGTGGAATTATTTTGGAAGGTTATTCAAGGTGCTAGTGGTAGTGGGTAGGTCTTTTCATTCATTTTATACAATTGGCTCCTATGGTGCATTTGGGGGTTCCTAGGGCCATTTTCTTACTCTTTCAAATCATAGACCTCTTCAAGACCTTAATAGTTATCAAACCAATTGCCTCTACATCATTAGGGTATGAAAATTTGGAGTCTATTAGCCTAGTTGTGGTCTATTACGCCTATTACTTTGGTTCGACAAAATATTTTTCAGGGTAGTTGCTTTGGAAAAGATTAGGTCTATTACACATGACAATGCATGGAAAAGATATAACATGGAAAGGAACATACATACAATGCATGAAAAAGATGTAGTATGGAAATAATACATACATACAACACATGGAAAATATCTAATATGAAAATGAACATATATACATAAATACAATGAATGAAAAATACATAATATGAAAATAATAGATACATACAACACATGACAAAGATATAATATGGAAATGATACATACCTAGAACACATGACAAAGATAAAATAACCAAAAATGAACATGTAGATATGTATATATGAAATTTTTTTGTATTAAATGTGGCACATGCACCATCTCAAAATATTTACAAAATCAACATATCTAGATACAATGTGGCATACACCATCTCAAAATGTGTCATATGACATCTCAAAATAAGAAGTTCAACTACAAATGTTTCTATGACATCTTATTCTACTGGTGGATCATCAAAATGAAGCCTCTTTGAAGTACTCTTTGGCACTGATGGATCCTACATTGAAACACAAAAGTGAAACCCCAAGATAGATTACTTAATTTATATGGTTTCTATAAATAAAAAACAAAAATTTAAAATCATAGTCAACAATAATAAATAATTTTTTTAAAAATTGAACTTTCATGTACCTTTCTTCTTTGTCTCCTCATGCGGTCATGAGACCTAACATATGTCCTTGGTAGTGAAGGGAAAATGCAACCAATGTCGACTCTGACCTGTATATGTTTGTGGACATGAGATTGATCTATGAGTTATACTATTTAATGTTAAATCCTTGGTAGCAAATATATGTTTACAAAATTGAATTAACATTGAAACTTACCTGTGTTGAACTTTCTTCAGGCAATATCATTTGGGTCATCAACGCTACAAACCGTTGGCGTTGCACCTCCCTCAAACTGGGGGTGACCTATAAAAGTCAAATAGATACTTGATACAATCATGACTTGATTGTATTATATATGCTTCATAGTAAAATACAAACAAATGAATTTATAAATATATGTACCATGGGGCCCTATCACTACAAATTGAGATGGTTGTGAGTCTACCATGGTGAACAGGTCTCACAATATCATTGGACACCACCCTCTATCAAATAAACCATATAAATTAAAAATGAGTATGCACAAGTCACAAGTATACTTGTATGCATACAAACTTTAAAACACTTAATTACCTTTCCCTTGTTAACGCCAGATGCCTGAACCCCCTCACATTTCCCCCCAGTGACAAGTAGTGAAACCTACAAACTGGTGAAACCTACATCAGTATGTAATAAGATGATCATAAAAATTAGAAAACACATGTATATAGTATTATAACAAATAAAACCAATGAGTACATTAAAATGTATGTACCATGGATGTGTCAAGGCCAAATGAAATGGCTAAAAGCATGGACCCCTCCACCTATGCCATCTCCCCCTCTGTCATCAACTGAACATAAATGGAACACATAAAAAAATGTAAGTGGACAATCATTATAAGAAAATGATACTCAAAATACAAATGTTTAAAATTAAATACAATGTAACAAGTTAATTGTTTACTCTTACCATAATAGTAGGAGTCCATGGCTCTCCATGCCCCTAATGTACATCTTCATGAGGTGCTTTAGTACCTGTAGTGTATTATGTAGTATCGTCCACTTTGAAGATGTAGTTATATGCATCACTATCATTCAGGGGACCCAAGCACATATTCTTGCACACAATACAAGTGTGGGAAACACAAACATATGAGATCCTAGAGGATGTGGAAGGACCAAAATCAGTAACATGAGGAGGCAACAATGCCACACTCTTCCTAACCAGTAGATCACTCAAGGTGTGAATGGCTAGAATATTCTGTGAGCCAGCCTCAACAATAATATCAAGATGCTTCACTGTAGGAGGTGGTGAAATCTTTGGAGTGGGGACATATGTGCATGATTTCACTTGGTGTGCCCATGGTATATCTTAAGGAGCACCTAAGCCTATGTACTGGTTCGGTCTCATGCTCCAATAATTTACCTCATGATCGAGAACAAATTCAACATACAATTTTCTTAAGAAATATAATGGGACATCCAAATTTTCATGTGGAGGTCTATAAAAAACCATCCACCATTGGTCCCAAAAGTGGTCACCTATTGCATTATTTGTGCACCATTTAATTGACAACCTGGTCTTTTTAGGGTCCACTTTTAAACTAGTTTTGGGATCCATAAAAAGGTTACATATGTCATGTTTTGTTATAGTTAGGTTCATAACTTGATCATAATCAATCCCATCATCAAACTTGACGTGCATGGAATCGCTCCAAAGAAGTGCAACATTATGTTTCTTTGTAAGTTTCTCCATGTTTTCAATAATGGAGTTCAATGTGGAAATCATGGGGCCCAATGTGGGGATATTGGCATATTTATTATGATATCCTTTAAGCTGATTTAGATTGTCTCCTATGAGATCCTCTAAAGGTAGAGGGTTTGAGACTGGTTGGTCTTCTGAAGGCGAGGAATTGTTTCGAGGTGGTTCCATATTATTAATGGGGTCATTGGGAGCATTTTTTGATTGGTTTGAGTCCATGCATGATTAAAATTAAAACCAAAATAGGAAATTATAATCAATTTTAAAAAATGATAAATAATATCAATTAAACCCTAGTTTTATTAAAAAAAACTACAAATTTCAATTAAAAACAAAAACAACAAAAAGGTAAAAATCTTACATACCTGTTGAATTTAGAGATAAATATAAAATGATAAAATCAGATATCAGATAGTTTTTGGATATGCAAAACTTTGGGCTGCATTTGATGTTTTCATAATGAAAACTGAGAACGCAACATGCGGGCCTAAAAATAAGTTTTACTAGAAAAAATTAGATATCTGATATTATCAGATATCTAATTTTATATCAGATATCTGATTAGGCTTGTGCTTTGGATTTTGGTTTGGCTATGTGTACTAACACTTAGGCCTACTAAAAATTCAACAAGCTTTTTAGTATGCTTTTGGGCGAGTGAAAATAAAAATTTTACACATTGCCAGTTTTTGGCATACCATGATCCTGCACATACCCTAAAATGTAAGTAGCATATGCAAGAAACATCCTAACAAATTCAATTATATCAAAAAGAGAAAAGGTCTCCTCAAAATCAATACGTTCCATCTATGAGTATCCTTTACAAATAAATCTGGCTTTGTTCCAAACTACTTCACCATCTTCATTCAATTTGTTTCTGAATACCCATTTAGTATCGATCACATTCTTGTTCTTAAGTATGGGAACAAGAATCCATGTCTTATTCTTCTCACTATTTTCCAACTCTTCTTCCATAGATTTAACCCAACTTTCATATTTGCATGCTTCATCAAGATTCTTAGGTTCAATATTAGAGATCAAACAAATTTCATTTCTAGCAATTCTTCCTCTAGTTTGAAAACCTTGATTTCTATCACCAATAATCTATTTTTATAAATGATTTAACCTTACATACCTTGGAGTCTTTGGATTTGTATTTGTAGCTAACTCTTGTGTTTCCACCTCTTCCTCATTTGCAACTTCTCCATCTTGTTCTACCAAACCATTACAATTTTGATTCTGATTTTGTGGTTCCATTACCTGATTGCCTTATTCATCATCACATTCATAACTGCAAGATATAGCTTGTTTCTGATAACTTTCATTCACTTTGATATTAGCAATTTCAATTATCTTTCTAAACCTATTGTTATAATTTTTTTATTCTTTAATCTTTGTAGAATAACCAAGAAATATTCCTTCATCACATCTAAGATCAAATTTCCCTAAATCTTCATTTCTTTTGATAAAAATTTTCTTCCAAAAATTCCTTCAACATTTCACTATAGGGACATGACCATAAAAAGTCAAATAAGGAGTCTTACCAGTGCCTTTTGTGATTTTAAATCAATTTAATATGTAGGTTGTAGTGCTAGCCACTTCTCTCCAATAGATCTATGGTACATTTCCTTCAATCATCATAGTCCTTTCAATGTCAAGGATAGTTCTATTTCTTATCTCTACAATACCATTATGTTGTGGGGTTCATAAAGAAGAAATTTAACTCTTTATTCCATTCTCCTCACAAAATATATTAAATTCACAAGATATAAGCTCACCACTTCTGTCAGATCTCAAACATTTCCGCTTCATACTTATCTCACTCTCAACCATAGCTTTAAAAATCTTAAATTTATCAAAGGTCTCATATTTCTCTTGCAAAAATGTAACCCACATCATCCTTGAATAATCGTCAGTGAATAAAATTAAATACTTGTTACCATAATAGATTCTAGTTATTACTGGGCCACACAAATTAATATTTACCAAATATAACAATCCACTTGAAGAATAAGTCTAACTTTTGAAAGTAGATTTAGTTAGCTTACCCAACTAGAATTCCTTACACATCACATCAGTAGGCTTCAAAAATTTATGTAAATCTCTCATTGCTCTTGTAGTACTTATATTCTCAATGTTATCAAGGTTTATATGACAAAATCTCTTTTTCCATAACAACCTGTAATCAATCTTAGCAATTAGACATCTATTCATTGAATTGTTCAAATTAAATACCTTACCTTTGGTCTTTGTACCTAATGCAATCTCAATTATAGAGCTTCCAACGATTTTGCACATTCCATCCTTGAATTGTAATTTGTAACTTTTATCAACTAGCTTTTCAACACTCAAAATATTATGCCTCATACCTTCAACATATAAGACTTCATCAGTATTGTTCTTACTTTCAACTGTAATGGAACCTCTACCTCTAATCATACAAGGTACATTGTTACCAAATTTGACAACACCACCATCATACTTTTCCAAGTTCACAAATTTGATTTTATCCCCATTCATGTAATGTGAACAACTACTATCAATAACCCATTCATCTTTCTTATCCATATGTGAAACCAAACCTTTTTCCTCATCCAAGAAACTAGGATTCTCATCTTTGATATTAATAAACACAATCTCATCTTCACTCTTTTCAAATTAATATTTAGTTACACCTTCATTAGCAACATAATAACACTTTTTTCTAATATTTAGACTTGAATTTATTAGGCTTGTACTTAGGATCTTTATCCAGACATCTTGAAGAAATATGACCAATTTTATTGTATCAAAAACATCTCAAAAGGTAACTTTCTTTAATACTTACTAGCTCCCTTAGGTAGTCTCTTTGCAATTAGAGCTTCAAGTTATTCAAGCTTTCTCTCTTCTTCCTTAATCTTTTCCCATTCCTTAGAATATCTGGATACATAGATGAAATTTCTCTAGGGTCATATATTTTGTTATCCTTAGAATTAGCAGCTTTAAATGAAGATTCAACTTTAGGAAGACTATCACCAAAATCTCCCATTTCAAAAGAAGATAACCTACCAATTAATGGGGCTCTTGTTATAGGTACCATAGTTCTGATTTCTTCAATAGAAATAAATTTTGATTGTAAGAAAGAGGCAATGATCTTAGTATCTTAGAAACAATTTCATCTCGATCCAGTGTTCCACCAGTGCATCTGATTCCACAAACAAGTTCGGTCACCATATGCACATAGGAATTAATGTTTTCATCTTCACTCATGTTTAATGCTTCATATTTTCCATTTAAACATTATAGCTTGGATTTCTTCACACACACATATCCTTTATTTAATTTCTCTAATTGTGTCCATATTTGATGTCCAATCTCAAATTTTATGACATTTGTATATTCTGCATCTGACAAAGTGTTCAACAAAGCTTCTTTTTCTCTCATATTGTACTCAAATTGCTTCTTCTCATCAAGAGTTGTAGTAGAAGGATCAACAAGAGGATTATAAGACTTCTTAGTGAATTCCCAATACTCTTATCCTATGCATCTCAAGTGTGTAATCATTTATCCCTTCCATATGTAATAATTAGTACCTTCAAATATTGAACTCTCCTTCTTAAAGGTTGCCATTCTGGATCTCCTCAAGTGACCAAGCTTCCAAAATAGGACTTAGCTCTGATATCGATTGTTAGAATAAAGGTAACACACACAAATTAGAGGGAGGGGGGTGAGGTGGTGAATTAGTTGTATCCCAAAACTTCAAATCTATTATCTAGCTATTAATCTTAATCTCATATTTGAATAATAATTATTAATGTAAGATCACAACACATTACTCAACTCATAACACCAAGATTTTTGACATAGAAACCAGTTAAAGGAAAAACCATTGTGGGGATCAAACCCACAAGATGATGTACTTTGTTAAAATAAATATACCATGTTAGGATTATTACAAGGAGACCACACATGCATTTAGGAACACTTCCAAGAGCTCACTACTCAGATACAACAAGGGCTTCAATCCAAAGGAGTTCTCACTGCCTTATAGAAATCTCTAATTATAATTCATAATGGAAAACAATCCAAAACTCATGAATTGATTGATAAATTCTTTGATATGCCAATAAAATTCCAATGAAGTACTTCAAATCTTTGCCTTAATTGTAGATTCAACTGATACCTCTTCACACACTCTCACCACCATTATGCTCTCCACATTTTAAAAATATAAATAATTATATCTTTTTATATATTGCATCAATTTATTTCAACTAGGTTGGCCAACTACCTAATTACAAAACATTAGTTTATTAAAGCTCAATATATAATGTGATCTATTGAATGTTAGCTAAGACAAATAAATGATCAATAAAAACATCTTCAAACATGCTCCAGATCCATAAATTATGCCACAATACTTTGCAACATGCTACACCATTGTGTCAGACAAGAAGAATAAGACAAAAAACACGTTACATAAAAATTACCAAATATGATCATATAACCCAATGCGATCAAAAAACATGAATAGGAAACAATCTAGAAACATTAGCGAGAAACATGAAATGTCATGACAATAAAAAGAACAACTCTATCTCAGAATTCATAATTATCTTTGCATTTCTCATTGGGAATACCAATCAAAAACCTCTATCACTTAAGAAAATATATTGTCAGTATCCAAATCACAAACCACCTGAGCTGAGGACACACATCTATGTCCTAAAATCACCACGAGGTTAGCAATCAAAAATATTGCATAGCTGATCCATAGCGATCCAAGAACTGTAACACTGTCTCAACCAAAATACAATTCTCTGATAAATCATTCTCAACTTACTTGAGTCAACATGCAAACCTCTTTAAATTGACATAGGTAAACTACAGACATCCCTAAACCATCTTTACCTTTGCAACATCTGATCTTTAATACAATAGCCATACCAAAATAATCTTCTCACTAAACATATACTAGGAAAATTGTCACCAACATTAGGAATATGTTGATATCAATGATAAAACATCAATGTGAGCACATATATGCATGATATCCCAACAATCTCCAATAATGGTTTTCCATAAAAAACATCATCAACATTGGGCTTAGTAAAAATAAGAAATATTAGTACATAGTCAACCATTATGAGAAAAAATTAAATGTGGCCCACCCCACCTAAGATAAAGGGGACCAAAAAGCATCTCAATGAGTATTCCCTAAGTATTATGTTCAAAGTATACACATATTGGCCACAAAACAATCCCC
Source organism: Thuja plicata (assembly GCA_018584345.1). NCBI lineage: Eukaryota > Viridiplantae > Streptophyta > Pinopsida > Cupressales > Cupressaceae > Thuja > Thuja plicata. The sequence continues at coordinate 12,115,371 of MU228104.1, forward strand.
AAAGAACATAATGCCATGTGTAGAGGACAACACACCATGGCATGATCATTCTTGACCTCCTAACTCTTTCCTTATCCTATATAATGTCCAATAAGAATCAAAATTAGTCACCATAAATAGTTGAGTTGACCGGAAGCCTACAAAGACAACAATTTTGCACTTGTGACAATAAATCTTCACCTGTGAAGTAATCCATCAAAATATATATGAACTAGAATACTTCACAACCTATCTTACCATGTTCATTAAAATAAACAACTTGAAATGCCAAAGCCCCAGAGCATTGTCTATTGTCAAGTGGCCCATTTAGGAGTGCATAGAGGTTTTCATTTATAGAAACACTACTCATATGCATGGTCACTTGGAGTACAACACTATTTTTGATATTTAGTTTTGTAAAAATGACTAAGTCCATAATGTAGTTTACAATGAACAGTCATACAATTTTGGTCAGCGAACATAGTATACGAAGATCTAAGTCATGCGAGCTTAGAGGGAGACATTTTGGGATATAGTATACCTTCAGTTAAGGTTTCTTATGTTTTGGACTTTTGAGAGTTACAACATGTTGAAGACAAATGAAGACAATATAGCAGTGTAACACAACATTTGAATGGTCACAATGATTAAGGGAGTAATTTGTGGAATACATAAGTTATAAGTTGGATTTGGATTGGGTCGTACCCCACTTTTTTTATTGTATGATTTTTGACTGTGAATTTGATATTTGGTTAAGTGTTGGACACATTTTGTGGTGTTCTTGAGACCTGGCTCTTTATGAGATTGAGTATATATGAAGCTGTTTTGAGATGCGAGGATATGTGTGGAATGCGTGAATGCACTGTGATGTCAAGATTAGACAAAAAATTATGTGAGCTATAACTAGGAAGAATTAAACATAGAAGATTCTTGTATTGTTCACTTTTTATAAATTATTGTAATAGAACAAATTTTTTGATTGTAGAGCAATGTGCTCATTGTGTACCTTTAACAGGGTTTTCTATCCTTTAACAGGGATATGTACTAAATGTAAGATTCAGCTCCTAAAAAGGATAGGTCTCCTAATAGGGGCACTATACTCTTAGTGAATTATTTGTGGGTATCATCCCCAATAGGGTTTTTCCTTGGCTAGGGATTCCTTGTGAACAAATCATGGTGTTATGAGTTGTTTACTTTATGTGTATGTTCTTTTATTTTAGTTATTGCATGGTTGAGTTTTAATTGGTTAGATAAGTTTATAATGTGTTATAATATTGATTCAACCCCCTCTCAGTATTACTTAATCCTATAAATTGGTATCAGAGCCTGTTTCCCTTAGAGAGAAAGCCTAATAGTTTAAGGTACATCTAGATGGATTCAAGTTTGGAAGAGAACTGTGTAGAACCACTTGAAGACCTTGATAAGGCTAAAGCTAGAAATGGTAATTTGAAATTCAAATTGAGAAGAGCAGAAGGTTTTATAAAGAAGCTTAAGGAACAACTTGAACTTTTGATGAATCAAAGGTAAGACCTTATTGAAAATATTAAAGAGGAATTTGATGATGATTCTTCTGATCAGATCAAACAACTTGAATAGGAAAATGAAGAATTGAAGAAGGAATATGAAACTAATTCTATTTATATGGCTAAGGAAATTCAACAAGAGAGAGATGGAAAAACAAAAATTGAAGAGATCCTAAAGAATAGAAATGTTCAGATGGGAAAGATGCAGATTTATCTTGATGGCTACATGATCACATACCATGTATTAGAGAAATATAATCAAATCATTGAAGGAGAACTTGTTGAGGCTAATAATTATATTTAAAAACTTCATGCAAGAGGTGAGAATATTGATAAATAGAGGGAAAGAAAGAATCCTAAAGGTGATATGAAAGGAGTTGCTTTTGATAAAGCAGAATGTTCTAAATCTCAAGAAAATAATTTTGAAGAAAAGACGGATGTAGAAAAACCTACTAAAGAATAAGCTAGAGAGAAGATTAGAACTTTCAGAGGTAGATGTTTTGGATAAAAAAAAATTGGTCACATGAAGAGAGCTTGCAGAGGTAAAGTTCCTTATAAACCCTTTTGTGGTTATTGTTTCAATTTTTATGAATATGGACACAAGAATATAGAATGTAGAAATCCTGATCAATCTCACACTAAACAAGACTACATTAGAGAGGAAACAAAAACTAATATTACATGTTACAAATGTAACAATTTTGGGTACATTGCAAGGAATTCTAGGTTACAGGTTAATCAGAACAAATCATCTCCTACTTGTTACAAATGTAACAATCAAGGACATATAGAAAATATTTGTACGTATAATCGATCCAAAGGTAGAATAAGATCACCACCTATTGTTATAAATAAAAATGTTGGTGACATTGGAAAATTATGGCATAATACATGGAAGAGTTTGACAATCAATTTGTGAAAGAGAGTGGTAAATTTTGGAAAGTAAAGGAGTAGAGTGAGCCTAAGGTTCAGGGAGATCCAGTAGTTTCTACTGAACCATTGCCTAATGTTGTTACATTGACCTATATGGCCAAGCATGGCCTTAGTGGGAGCTTTGGAGAAAAAAATAGAAAACCATCCAGCCCTTGTTTATGTTGAATAAGCTTTTGCGAGATTAAGGAGATAATATTTGTTTGATTTGAAATGTATATTTGAGATCACACATCTATACACAATGTATCTTGTGATCACCAAATTAATGATTGACTGGATTATTTGTAGAGTTAAGATTATTGGGAAATGTGCAAATAATTTCATGGAAAAGTATCAGTCTACTCAGTTGAACCTATGTAAACACTATTTGAAGTAGAGTTGAAGGAGATCAGTGAAGAAAGTAGAAAATCCACGACACCTTGTGATTGACTGAGCTTGAATTCACATATTCATCAAAGAATAAGTATTTTCCATTATTTTCAAGCTTTGATTATGGATACTCCATTGATTTTTGATGTCAACCAAAGACCTAGATACAATTTTAAGAAAAATCCTTGTAAATCCACTGAAGATGATACCGAAGGTGCATTTTCACAAACACCCTACGATGTTGTACATGTTGAGGATATTTGGGAATACATACATTGCAAATTTGAGTCTCTGGGAGATTTTGAGATCTATAAAGACATGAAGGATATGATCAAAGAAGATGGAAAGAGGATGAGTTTTCTCATCTTGAAATTCTCACCATTATGCAAATGGAGGACCTATACAAGTTTGACAAAGAAGAATTGATTAAAATTATCCTGAGAAGAGTACATGATCAGTTTATCTAGATTAGAGATCATCCTGTGAAGATATGCAGTGAATTGATTCATGACATAACAGGTTTGGACAATTTTGGTGTTATCCATGTTGCGGAGAAGAATGAAAAGAAGAAATTTGAAACCCTAACTCATTCTAGATGGGATAAGAGGGTGATGACCACAACCGACATCTTTTAGAAAGATGTGAGACTAATTTCAATAATTTTGGGCTATAAATTTCACTACAATAGTTGACCTAACTTAGTATCAACTAGAGTCATTATGATGGCATATAGAATGATGAAATAAAATGTAAAATACAACCTTTGCAAAGTACTTTCACAATAGTTTATAGAAAATGTAAGGCATATAAAGAGAGATAAGTCAAAGGCATTTAGGTTTGGGTCATTGTTAATACACATGTATATCCACATTATACATAAATTCCCTGGTATGCACCCTAGAGCTTGGAAGGATAATGATTCTACTGGAATTCAGATTATAAACAACTATAAGAGACATAATAGTACTTGGGTTGATGGAGAAATATTTGGTATGATCAAGATTCTATATAGGTAGATGAAAGAAAGAGTGAGAATACCTGAAGAGATAGTAGAAAAGTATAAAGATACAATCTGCTTCATAGTTGAAATTGATTTTCTGTTCTTTGAGGCAGTGGAACCAAGGATGAAATGGTGTTACTCTATGGGCTATGAAGTTAGTTCCAAGGTATTAACAATGCAAGTGGAACATGTACTATCCTCAGAGATTGATCCATCTGAAGAAATATGGGGGACATATGAAGAGAAATCTTCTAAGATAAGGCAAGAACATACAAAATAAACAAGGAAAAGAAAAGTAGAAAAAGTTGTGGATGATCTAGCAGAAAAGGCTGGTATTACTAAGGAGAAAATTAAGGAGACAAGGAAAAATATGATAGGGAGACTTTTGGATTGGTGAGCACTGTCCCTGCATCCCTTCCACCTCTAGAAACTGAAAAGACTACAATTCTACCTCCTATTGTAGTAGATGTACCTAATACTACACCTGAACCACCTAAAAGGATATCATAGATAGAGAAGACAATAAAGATCCATGCAAATAGGACAAGGTCCTCCAAATAGAATTCACCACCAAAGAAGCAGAGAAGTGAAGAAGTAGAAGTGAAGAAAGAAAAGGAAGAGAAGAAAACAAAGGGAAGACAACTATGCAAACCATATATGAAGATGCTGACAAAAAGAAATATTAAACAAGGAAAGCTCAATCAGTTGCCCAAATATTATTATAGATACAATGAGAAAGATAGGATTTTGATTGAAGATTATGTCATAGATCATATGCTTACATTCAAGAAAAATCTACTTGAGATAGAAGGAGGTATTCCTAAGGAATTATATGAGAAACCAGAAGTTAGAATTTTTTTTTATCACTAATAGAGGATGAACAGATAAGAAGGGAAGTGATAGATGATATGATACCTATTGTATCTTATGATGAACATGAGAGGATTCTGAAAGTAATAAAACCATTGTTGATAATTAAAGCTAGGCTAATAAAGATAGTGGGAAGAAAATATGATGAGGTCATAGTGGACACACATAAAGCTATTGATAAGGTTCTATTGGAAGTTGAGCCTGAAAACCCATCACCTCCTAAGCATAAGGCTACTAAGCCTAAAAATATTATAAGAGGAAAGTCATCCAAGGTTGTAGAAGTAAATGTTGATACATCTAAGGGTGCAGTAGATAAAAATCAATTTGTTAGTACAATAAAGAAACCAGACTTCTTTGTTGCTAGTGTGCCTATGTCTTTGGACACTTACGAGGATGCAAGTGAACCCTTTTAAAGGGAATGAGGATACTGTTACTTTTATTGATGGAAGTGATGAACTAAATGATACTGATAATAAATTTGACACCAAGGAAGAAAAAAAAAAGAGCACAATTGAGACAATTAAGGAAGCATAAATTAAAGTTCAAGTCAAGAAAGAAACACCTATATCTGTTTCTTCATCTTTATTGTTGTCAAGTGGAGATAAAAATATGAATATTGATGTAGAAACCATGGATGAGGATGAACTAATGAAGCTATCCTACATAGACTTTTCAAAATAAAAAGAGAGATCTGAACAAATAATAGAGAAAAATTAAAGGGTAATGGAAAGGGCAATTGATACTATCAACAAACTCCTACCCCTACCTTTCACTTTCCAAGGAAAGAATACATCAGAGAACCTAAACAAAGCATTATATGACTTTGATAGTCACTTTGAGTCTCTAGATAAGATCACATAAGTGAGAGCTGAACATAAATACTTGGTGAAGAAACTTGAGAAATTATGTAAGTCTATCACATTGGACTTGGGAATACTAAGTAACACTATTGCTAAAGGGAATACATGTATTGGACATGGAAGGAAGTTATAGAGTTACTATATAAATTCCATCAAGAACCTACAGAACATTGAAGATATCATTGCCAATGATAGGAAGACTCTAGGTAAATTGATATGTAGTTGTGAGTCCTCCTCACATACTGTCGCAAAGTTGGATAAAGAAGTGTCCAGACTATTGGACAAAATCAGTATATTGGAAACAAATAAAGGGAGAGTGATAGCAAGATTTGGTGTGTTGAAGAGTTTAATCACTCATAAACTATCAATTCCTGAAAAAGACTTTTCTAACATGGAGACAGAACCTGAGGCACTCACTGATAATATTCCTAGAGAAATAAAGGGAGCTGAGACATAATCATTTGCTCTGAATGGACTGATCCATGTGGGTCATATTTTGGTAAATACATGGACTACAGAGGCAATGATCTTGGAAACCTCTTTCCAAGATGTACTTCACATGGTCTAAATTTTGGTGAGCAGTTGTGAAATTTTGATTTTTATATACATACTATATTTTTGGTACACATTTTCCATTGAGGTAAAAGGGGGAGTATTATGTATGAAAAATGTAATATGTATGGAGAATGTAGTATGTACTTAGTCAAGAGTTTGGTATTGACCACTTAGTAATTTTTCACTAAGTGTTACCATTAACGGCAAAGGGAGATATTTTTGGCAAGTGTACCATTTAGAATTTCATAGAGGCTTTCATTTATGGAAACACTACTCATCTGCATGGTCTCTTGGAGTAAAATATAGTTTTTCATATTTAGTTTTGTAAAAATGAGTAAGTCTAAAATGTAGTTTGTAGTGAACAGTCATATAGTTTTGGTCAACGAGCATAGTATACAAAGATACAAGTCATTTGAGATTATAAGGAGACATTTTGGAATATATTAGACCTTCAGTTAAGGTCCCATGTGTATTGGAGTTGATCTCTAAGAGTTACAGCATATTGAAGACATACAAAGGCAGTGTAGCAACATAACAAAGCAGTTGAATGGTCATGATGATTACGGGAGTAATTTGTGGAATGAAAAAGTGCTAAGTTGGATTTGGATTGGGTCCTATCCCAATTTTTTATTATATGATTTCCAACTATGGATTTGATATTTTTTTAAGTTTTGGACATGTTTTGTGGGGTTCTTGAGAGCCGACTGGTTATGAGATTGAGTATTTATGATGATGTTTTGAGATGTAAAGATATGTGTGGAATGCGTGAATGCATTGTGATGTCAGGATCAGATAGAAGTTGATGCAGTATATAAGTGAGACTACTTAAGCATAGAAAATTCTTGTATTGTTCACTTTTGATAAATTATTGTATCACAATAGATTTTCTGATTGTAGAGAATGATGCAGAGGGTATGACAATCTAGAATCCTTCCTCTCTCCTAGGTGCTTGTTTTCCTTAACCAGCCATCCAATGGTTGTTATTTGTTGGCTCTTCCACCAATTAGGATCTCCTAGACCCTCTCCCCAACTTCTCCTCCAAGGTATAGTTGGTTCTTGGAAGTCCCCAAGATTTGTAAGCTCAACTAGTCCAACTAGTTAACCAAAAGCTTAGCTTTCTTCACCACAACTCCACCTAGATTTTCAATCCTCTACCTAGGATCTTCACATACATGTTTTGAGACTCTCCATATACTTCTTGACACTTTCATGATCATTATTCATCTATCAAAACTCTCCAACTTGCCTCACAAATCCAATTGGTCTTTAAGTCACTAGGAGGGCTAATTGCTCCACTCCTTGTAGGCCTATTTTCACCGATTTTGGCCTATTGCTTCCAAAATCCCCAAATGACCCCACAATATAACTTGAAAATATTCAATACATTGATTAACCTTGTTAGAATCCAAAATCCTGACCTTTGATGGCACCCAAAACTCTGCTTTCTTGCAGGCCCTAGTTTATAGCCTATTAATTAGGCCTTTGGACCAGTGATCAAGAACAATTGAAAAAATTGTCTCCCTTCATTGATTCCCATCCAAAAACCATTGAATCCTATTAGAAGACTGTCTACTGCATCTAGAAATTCTACTAAGTCTTCCCCAAAAGGTCTTGGGTGCTCACACAAATCCGACCTTCTCCCTGTCCTGGCTCACCTATTTTCACCAGTCAGCCATAGGGCTTCATCTTTGGCCTATGAAATCCAAAGAGACAAAAAAAAAAAACCTAAAAACCTATCTAAAAACCCTAAACCTAATTTCCCCATGGTTTCAGACACATCCACCGAAGGAAAACTAGGTTAGAGCCATTTTATCACAAGGTAACACTGTTAAGTCTTTGTCAGACTAGTGACCTTCAAAAATGTACAAATTAACTTCTACTAAACTTAAAATCAAACTACCTATTGCATATGAAAGCTAAAAGGAAACACTATACAAACATGGACCCTATCACCTATGCCAATCCGTACATGATCGTACAGAAGCAAGACACAGTGCAAATTTTGCAAATAAGGACACAGTCATCCATACAATGGTGTCAGAAATAAGTGTCTCAATCCAAAATCTCATTAACCTTGTCCAAACATCAATTCCATTCTCATATACCGAGCATGGGTAGTTACAAATCAGTTTAACTATATTTTCTCATTTCTTGCAAAAGTTTCTCGAGCAACTTTTAAAGTTGCGGGGGGAGATATAATTAACCACCCTTGGGAACAATGGAGGGAGGAAATGGAGGACCGCTCACAGGAGTGACCAATGGAGGAAAAAATTGTTAGGGTAAGAAATCTTCAGGTCTTAGGCAACAGTTGCAAACACAAGAGGAAAAATTCCAGTAGTACTATTAGGACAGGGGGATATTAGTGCATAGGTGGAAAAAACAATGCAGAGGGAGTCAATTGCAGTCATAGAGCTAGAAATTTGAGTAGTACTATCAAGACAATGGGCTCCCTCACTCTAAACAATCATCATTCGAGAGTAATGACTTTACCCATATTTTTTATTCTACGCCTGTGGTTCAATTTGTCAGTTTAGATCATTGTAATTTTTGTTTTCAAAGCTGTCTATTTATGGAAGGAAACCCTAGTAAGGGTTTGGCAGATCAAAAAGGATTGAAGTCAATATTTTCTGGTAAGGCAATAGTTCAGCTAGACAAACCCTTCTTTGTCAATCCCCAATTTTATGACCTTTAATTCATGAAACAACCCTTATCAAAAGGCGATCTACAACCTACTACTAAGAGACCCTGGCATGCTTCATCTACATTTGAAATAGGTGAATCATCCAAACAAAATGTTGATCGTGAAGCATATTTTTCACACTTTCAAAAAATGTCTGGGCGAGAAAATTCCTTTTTCAAAAAAATGGATCTGGCTTTGATAGGGCTAAATAGAGATCTGAATCATTTCAATCAAAGGAAGTATTCTGGCCGTGGTAGAAAGATTAATAAGGGTTAGAAAAAATAGCCCATCTTTGATATTTGTGATGGGACTCCTCCTGGGTCTCCGAAACACATTCATAATGCTTCACCAAACATTCAATCTAAAGATAATAAAAAAACCCAGGATGTTCCTGCTTCTCCAAATGCAACCAGGGCCCCCTTCAATCCAAAGGTTTCTAAATAGATTTGGAAAAAGAAAGCCTCGGGATATGCAGATGCAGTATATCCGCATAACTCTATGGGTGGGAGAAATAATCCGATGGTCACTTTACCATCTCATTTACTTCAGCACTCTATTGGTCTTCTTCGCCAATCAGCTCTTATTGATAAGTTTGCTTCAACTTCCTTATCATTTCTAGTCATTAATGAATGGGAATTTGTGTCTTGGCCTGGTTTAACAGATATTTTTTATATTGATATGGTATCCAATAATTTTTTTTCCATCTTTGAATCTAAAGAGGATAGAAACTCCATTCACAAATAGAAAGGTTGGTTTTGCTAGGGGTCAGGTCTTTTTACTTTGATCTGGACCCCAAATTTTAATCCCAAGGATCCACTCACTTAGTTCTTCCCTCATTGGATTTATTTCCCATTACTGCCACTGGAATATCAAGACCTAGAGATTATTTAAATCTTAGCTAACAAATTGGGTATATTTCTCAAGCATGTTCTCATTCTATTCGATTGCCTGCATTTGGAAACTAGAGTTTGCCTTCTCATTGATACCAGTAAACAATTTCCTACCTCAATTTCTCTCAAATCTCAGTGGGGAGAATGGGTTTAGACAATTAAAATTCAAGATGAAATCATAGTCAACAAAAACCAGCATCGACTGGGTCACTTTAACACCCAGTGTCAAGCTCGAGATACTAGTGTTACGCTTCTTTGTTCAGATTTTTGCTCTGATCCGATGAAATGTTCTAAAATATTTGAATTGAGTGATCACACTCAATCTCCTATTGTGAAAAATGAAATAATGATTGACCGATTGGTGGGGCATGTGAGTAAAATGCCAGGCTTAGAGTTTATATGCTTTCTCAAGTGGATTATACCATTTATTCAGTAATTTTCTACTATAGCAAATTTGTGGTTGTCGTTGCCCCCTTGTTTCTCAGAATATGCTAGTGCCATATTCTTCTTGCCAAGTTGTTGGGGAATTTTTGAATAAGATTGGTAGTTTTCCTGTAAATCTCCCTAGACAGCTGATTATCACTCCTACTTTAGCAGGCAGGAAGGTTTGACAAATAATAGATCAAATTATTTCATAGATAACTCCTAATATCATGTTTGGCATAGCAAGGGAAGAAGGTTTTAGTGTCAATGATAACGATTCTTCAAAGATTGATAGTCTGCTTAGAGAATTTCAGTTCTGTTATAGGCAGGATACTGATCAATTTTCTAGATTTAAGTTGATCACAGGTGGGGAAATTGATCTATTGGCTAATAATCTCTTAACAGGTACTCCTCCTAAAGCTAGTCATTGCCTACAGCAAGACAAAATAAAGCAGCTTGAAATTATCCCTTATGAGGATCCTTTGGGATTGGAGAAGTGTCTATATCAGCAAGTTTAAAGCTCAAATGATAATATACCCTCTCAAGTTCTTATTAGTTGGCCTCAGGAAGATGTTATAACTAGCTCCCAGCTACCCACGGATATTGAGTCCCATACTGTTAGTCAAAATTTTGACCATAATCAAATATTGTCTATTGTGCAAACACCCTCGAAGACCATACATTCCCCCAAAATGCCAAAGTGAAGAGGCAGGCCGAAAGGGTCCAAAACCAAGTCAGAAATAGTAGCTGGCATTCAAACTACTTTGGATGCCCAATTTGTAGTCAGCAAAAGATCGACAAGGAGAACAAGAGGTTCTCCTTGTCCTTAATGAAGATCAATTCATGGAATGTTAGAGGCATTAATGCCTCTGACAAGTGACATAGGATCAAACAAATTGTTGATTCTATGCAGGCAGATATTGTTCTCCTACAGGAGACCAAACTATCGCAGGACACTTATGACAAAACCATTGCTAAATGGACCAGATGGAATTTATTGCATACCTCAAGATTGGGTGCCTCTAGTGGGCTTGTAGTACTATGGAATGCTCAAAACATCAAAGGCATGCTCATTCATCAGGAGTCTAACTGGCAGATGCTAAAAATTTCTAAGTTTGATTCATCTTTTATTTTGATCAATGTATATGGCCCTTCTCCTACATAGGATAAAGCCAGAGTTTGGGACTCGATTACTCAATTCATCCAAGTTCAGGACTCTCAAGTTGTTGTTATTGGTGGGGATTTTAATGCAATTCTATCCTACGAGGAGAAGACAGGGGGTATTATTCCTCCTACTAAAACCATTCAGGTTTTCAATTGCTTTGTGGACAATAATAATCTTATGGATATCTCCCTGACTAATGGGTCCTTTACTTGGACAAATAAGAGGTCTGGTTTTGCACACATTGCTGCTCGACAGGATAGATTCCTTTTGGCACAAGACCAGAAACTTAAAGATGTGGAAATCTCATCGGACATTCTTCTTCAGCTAGGTTCTTATCACTTTCTAATTTCACTAAATATTACCAATGCTCATAAAGGAGATGATATCCAATTCCATTCCTTTTTCAAATTTGAAAAAATGTGGCTTCCCCACCCTCATTTTTTATAGCATATCCAACAATGGTGGATTAATGCACCGCATGTTGTAGGAACCAAGATGCATCAATTTGCCATGAAATTGAAATTTGTTAAAAGCCAAATCAGAATCTGGAATCAGCAGATCTTTAAAAATGTTTTTAGACAAAAAGAGGAAGTTAAAAAGAAACTAGAAGAAGTTTATAACCACATCGTCCAAAATGGTATGAATGAAGACACTCATGCTAGGTAGAAAAACCTTTAGCAGGAATGGGAGGAGTTGTGTAGTCGTGAAGAAATTTATTGGAGACAAAAATCAAGAGAACTTTGGCTGCATGAAGGAGATAGAAACACAAAATATTTTCATTCATCGGCCAAACAAAGGAAAGCTAATACAACCATCTTTCAAATTGAAGATGCTTAGTCTAGAAACCTTATTACCAATGCAGAGAAGATCCATGAAGAAGGGGTTAAATTTTTTAAGAATCTACTTGCTCCTGCTACTTTTCCATCACCCACGGAGGCACAAGTCAATGAGATCCTAGAAGCTATTCCATGCATGGTTTCTGAGAAAGATAATGCTATGTTGATGGCCCCCTTCTCCATCCAAGAGCTTCAAAAGGTGGTCTTCTCCTTCCCTCCAGATAAAGCTCCAAGGCCAGATGGCTTGTCTGCACTATTTTATCAAAGTTGTTGGGATACTATTGGATGGGATTTGTTGAATGCAATGGAGGAATCAAGAAAAAATAAGAGTATGCTCAAATACTTTAATACTACTAATATCTCAATAATCCTAAAAGTCAAGAATCCAAAATCATTTGCATATTTTAGGCCAATTTCATTATGTAACCTGACATACAAGATCATTACTAAGGCCATTTAATTAAGACTACAACATCTTATTCTATCCATTATCTCCTTGGAACAAGGATGTTTTGTCTCGGGTAGAGAAACAATGGAAGGAGCGTTAGTGGCTCATGAGGCTCTACACTCAATATAATCTAATTATACATCAAATTTTGTGATCAAACTCGATATGATGAAAGCCTATGATAGAGTTTGTTGGAAGTTTATGCTCCAAGTATTAAATAAGATGGGATTCTCAAAAGGTTGGTGTAAATGGATTAAAGCATGTATCTCAGGTGCTTGGTTTTCAGTCTTAGTTAATGGAAAACTAGCTGGCTTCTTTTCATCATCACAAGGAATTAGACAGAGTGATCCATTATCATCGGCTCTATTCATCATCATGGCTGAAGCTTTTAGCAAAACTATTAAGCATCATCATGAGTTAGGTAAGTGGAAAGGTGCACATGTTTATGGTACAAGTATTTCTGTCACTCATTCCCTATTTGCAGATGACACTTTGTTATTTGGTATGGCACAAGTTCAGGAGGCTCACCATATTAAAAGTATCTTACAACTTTATTCTATAGTTTCAGGTCAGGCTATTAATGATAAAAAATCCAAAATATATCTCTTGAATACCAATAAAGTGATCTCTGAAAAAATAGTCAGGATTCTAGGATTCTCAGTGGATTTCTTACCATCTATATATTTGGGAATCCCATTTTTTATGGGATCAAATAAGAATAGCTATTGGTCTTCAGTGGTGCAATGCATCCAAAGTAGAATAGTGGCTTGGAAAGCCAGATGGCTATCACTGGTAGGCAGAATTCTTCTCATCAAGTCAGTACTTGCAGCCATACCAAATTACTACATTGTAGTCCTTAAAGCTCCTCCCAAGATTCTTCAGCAAATATAAAAACTGATTAGAGGATTCCTTTGGTCAGGTAACATGAATGATGCCAAGAAAATTCCTCTTATATCCCTTCAAGACATGGCACACATTCCAGTAGTAGGTGGTGCAGGGGTGCATGATCTAACAAAGAGAAATGAAGCATTTGGTGGCAAATTAGTATGGCATATGTACACTAAACCTCAGTCTGTATGGTGCAAGATTATGCAACATAAATACTTAGATAATAATGACCCATCTAGAGTTTTATCTATTTTGGATCCTCCTAAAGAATCAGTAATTTGAGACTTTATGATGTCTTCACGATAAATTGTCCTCAAATACATTTCTTGGGAAGTGAATAATGGTAGCATGGTAAAATTCTAGAGAGATTCGTGGAATGGGAATCCTCCCTTATCTTTAAGAACAACTTCCCAAGACATTATACATATCTTAGAGACCTTTTGGGGTACGCATCACAACCAATATGTGGCTTCTATTTGTAATATCTTAGGTAAATTCATTTGGAAAGACCCAAATGAACTAGCATTGTCAAACCAAGATAAATACAAATTCAAACAAATACTAGCTTCAATACAAGTTTTTTTCTTAGGATGTGAAGATAAACTCTTTTGGGTTCCAGCTCAAGATGGTAATTACTCAGTGAAAGAGGGCTATAAAATACTTCACCAAAGTGGTTCTGATAAGATTCCATGTAGAGCTTTTTCTTTTTGTTGGAATCATGTTGTGCTTCCAAAGGCAGGCTATTTTGCATGGCTTGCAATTAAACATAGGATTCTGACAAGTGATAGATTAAACAGGTTAAACATTGCCCCTCCTTTTAATTGTTTTTTTTTCAATGCATATGAAGAAACTATGGATCATCTACTTTTGAACTGCACATTTGCAGCCCAATGTTGGTCCTTCATATTAAAAAAGCTAAACTACAGTACACAATTGCAAGATAATATTTGGAATCACTTTCAGTCATGGCCAGCCCTTTTTCCAACATTTTTATTTGCAAATATTTGGAAATGTGCACCAACATTAGTAATTTGGGCCATCTAGTGGGAAAGAAACAAGCGCATTTTCAGAAAAGAGGTATCTCACATCGACAAAGTTCTGGAAGGTATTGAATGATCCATCTCAGAAGTGAAAAATGCAAGTATAAGTAGTTACAAATTCAACCCTATTGTAACTGCATGGGATTCTAAAGTGCTTCAGGAATGGAACCAACTTATTATTCCCTACGGGTGGCAGAGTCATAAGAATTCAATTACACCAGTATCAAGATCGGATGTGCATTGGAGACCTCCAAATGAGGGGTTTATGAAACTCAATTTTGATGGCACTTCAAGAGGTAACCCTGGAATCTCAGGGTTGAAGCATGTATTCAAGACATTAAAGGCAAAGTAGTTGCAATTGTCACATCCCCTTTGGCTGTTGGTACTAATAATTTGGTAGAAGCCCAAGCTCTACTTGCAGGGCTAATTTTAGCTAAACAGGGTAATTTTCGTTCATTGCACATAGAAGGTGATTCATCTGTTATTACAAATTCCTGTATTCATAAAAAGGCACATTCATAGAAATTAAAATATATTTTAATCCAAATTTGGAGAATGTTAGATGAATGTCAGGATGTTTGTATATCACATACGCTAAGGGAAGGTAATCAGGTTACATATTATTTATCTAATTTGGGATGTGATGGTTTAGACCTTTCATCATTGAATCCATCAGCTTTGATTGATGATGATGGAGAGTTTAAAAGATTAATTCAAGTTGATAAGGACTGCTGTTGTCATTAATCAACAAAAGGACTTGGACAAGATGGTTTTTGGTATGCAAATTTGGCGATTTAGGATTTTGTGTATGAGCCAATGCCATCAACATGAGCATAATATTCTATCATATAATGTTAGGGAATGGAAGTACATAATGCTAACAATATTCATCTTAGTCGATTAACACTATTCACATGGCCTCCCAGGTGCGAGCGCAAAAGAATAATGTATTCACAACTTGGGCAAGTACAGAGTGGGATTTCCAAATCTTTTTGGTATTAATAGTCATTAAGGATACATTCATGGCTTATATATTAGGATTGTCTCACATTTCTTCAGCAAGGTTAGAGAATGTCAATGAATTTGGATGTTGATGTTTCATGTGACTCTTGTCACAAGCAACACAAGGGGATCATACCAAAGAATTATCGCATTTGGATGCTGCCAAATGCTGAGGAAATTATGCTTCCAGTTCCAGTGGTGGACTCTACTCTTGATACCATGTTTATCATTCACTCTCCCACAGTTAGGTGAGCTATGAAACAGGTTATTGGGGAAGAACATTTGGGCACCTCCACAACACAATTCTTCTATCCGTTGAATTTAGTGTCCATTTTCCTCTCCAATGCCATGGACATCATGCAGTCTCCACTACTCCTTTAGTCTCTGGCGACCAAGGTAATTTGGCTAGTGTTAATTGTGGATAACAAGCTTAATGTGGCTATGAAATATTATGATCTTTGGTGTGGAATGACATTAGTGGGAGGATTGTTTTTGCATGCCCAGTTGCTCCAAAAAAATGAAGTCTTAGTGACTTTTGAGGCACTAAAAAAATTAGTGGACAAGCATAACTCATCACACATGAAAAATGTGCTTCAAGTTACTACACAAGAACTTGGATATCAGCTGGAGGATAGAGTGAGAAAATTGGGATTTTCATTATTGTATTTTCTTAGGTTTTCAAATAGCCCTCAACATCAGGGTCTGCAACAGGTGCCTTCGTAGCTAGGGACGAATGATATGGTAGCTGAGTGGAGTGCTTGGCAGTCTCTGATTTCGTCTCAGTTGAAGTCTTCATAATTTGTGGGTTCAGGTTGGTCCCCAAAAAGACAAGAGGATGAGTGTTTAGGATGGGGCTCAGTGCTGGCATCTACAAGTGTCCATGATGGGACCGCGACTATGCTGCTTCTTAGGCATCCCTAGAACCAGGATGATATTCATGAGGAGTGGCATGAAAATAGACCAGCGGTCGACACAATGGTGTGTAGTGGGTTTTGAGGTGAGGACGTCATGGAGGAGTGAAAAGTGGAGCAATTTGAGCTCATTTTGAAATTTTGATAATTTGGATGCCCCTTGAATTTAATATGTGTTACAGTAAGGTGGTTGGGGGAGGTAGTTTATACTCCTTATTTTATGAATGATGTGATATCAATCTCGGTCGATAGTGAATATTCTTGAATTATTGTATATATTAAAGTGATGATGCTAGGTTTTCTTCCCGATTCTTTCCCAGTTGATCTTTTTGAATCAGTTTTTATTAATATATTATAGTGGCTCGCCCACTTTTGCCTAAAAAAAAAAAACTTTTTAAGTTGCTAGCAACTTTTTGCATTTTGAAGAATTTTGACTTTCTAAGTCAACTCGATGCTTGATGTTGACTCATAGCACCCTAAATAGGATATGTAGGGTCTTAAAACATATCTCCATCCCATGTTGCACTAAAATGGCAACTTTTCCACAATTTGAAGTCAAAAATCCCAAAACCCCTAATGAGCACGTAAAGCCCTTACAAACATGAGTTAGACTAACATTGCTTCCAATCTTTTGAAATTTATTCTACCACTCACACAAACTCCTAAACCAACCCTAAACAACACCAAAACAATAAGCAGGGAGGTTCCCTGCACCATACTCCCCTGGACAAAATAACTCAAGTCCCTTGAGTTAGGAGGTCTTCAAGAGTGACCCCATGTTTCAGAATCTCTAGCTCTATCATCCAAGTAGCCTCAGCTTTAGGTAGTCCCTGCCACTTGATGAGATACTCCTTATAGCTGCCTTTCCTTGTCTTCTTTATTACTTTAGAATCCAAGGCACTTTCCAATTCCAATGGTTTTGGGGTAGGCAAATCTTTCACCCAATCATCTTCCTCCAAATCTGAAAATGTGGTCTAACCTATGTCTGGAGGTGATCCCTTGTAAGGATATAAGTCACAAACATTGAAAATAGGTGAAATTCCCAAATCAGGGGGCAATTCCACTTCATAGGCATTCTTGCCATATTTATGCAAAATCTCTAGTGGTCCAATCTTCTTCATGAGTAGCTTAGTTGGTTGACCTTTGGGTAGCCTCTCTTTCCTGAGGTAGGCAAGTACTAGATCTCCAACCTTGAATTGCAAGTCCCTCTTGTTCTTATTAGCTTTTTTTTTGTACTTCACTTATTTTTGTAAAGCCTGATTGAGTTGATCATGCAACTCCTTCATTTGCTCTGCAAATGACTCTCCCTGTGCACTCCTCTTGTCTCTCAAACTAAGATCTCTTAGCTCCAAAATCCCTCTAGGATTGACCCCATAAACTATTTCAAAGGGCCTCTTACCTATACTCCTATTAATGGAGTCATTGTATGCAAATTTTGCCTGCCCTATGATATGATCCCAAGATTGTCCATGTTGTTTAATTAAACACCTCAGCAAATTTCCAAGTGACCTATTCACCACCTCTGTTTGTCCATTTGATTATGGATGGTAGGCTAAGGAAAAAGACAAATTAGTTCCAAGCATCTTCCAAAGAGTTCTCCAGAAGTGACCCACAAACTTTGTATCCCTGTCACTAACAATATTCAAAGGCAAACCATGAATTCTTACAATATCCCTAAAGAAGAGTCCTGCAATCTGAGAAGCATCATTTTTTTTCTTGCATGGAATGAAGTGTGCCATCTTACTGAAATGGTCTACCACCACAAACACACTGTCATGTCCCCTAGGTGTCTTTGGTAATCCCAAAACAAAATCCATACTAAGGCACTCCCAAGGCCTTTGGGGTATAGATAGTGGTTGATACCACCCACTATTTTTGCTTTGTCCTTTTTCTCTCTGAAAAATCTGACATGTTTCTACAAATCTTCTCACATTTATCTACATCTTAGGCCAATAGTAATTCCTATGCACCTACTCCAATGTTTTATCAACTCCAAAGTAGCCTCCCAAGCTTCCTTGGTGTTTTTCCTTCACAATGTTTTCCCTCATTGAGCCTTGAGGTATACACATAAGATGAACTTTGAACAATAGGCCTTCCTACAACACATATTCACTAAAATCCACATTGAACCCCTGTTGAAATTTAATACAAGCTTCATAAGCTTCCTTGAAATCCTTGTCTTCATTGTAGAGGTCTTTTAGATCATCCATTCCTACACTTTGTAGTTGTACCTCCTAGATTGTAAGTACTCTCCTACTAAGAGCATCTACAACCTTGTTTCTAACCCCCTTCTTGTGCTTAATGACAAAGGTATAAGCTTGTAATGCTTCCACCCAATTCATGTGCTTCTGATTTAGTTTTTCTTGTCCATTGAGGAAACTTAAGGCATGATTATCAGTGTAGACCAAAAAATCCCTAGGTAATAGGTAGTGTCTCCACTTCTTCAAGGCTTGTACCATGGCATATAACTCCAAATCATAGGTGGAGTATTTTTGTTTTGCCTCATTCATCTTCTTAGAGAAGAATGCCATAGTGTGTCCCTCTTGGCTTAGCACTGCTCCTATAGCCAGCTTCCTAGCATCACACTCTACCACAAAGAGTTGATTAAAGCTAGGGAATCTAAGTGTAGGTAGCTCTTCAATCCTCTTTTTCAACATCTCAAACCCCTGATCTACTACTACTGTCCATTCAAACTTGCAATTGATTCCACCTTTTATGGTATTCACAATTGGGGCACATACATGACTGAAGTTTCTAACAAATTTCCTATAATAGGAGGCCTATCCATGGAAAATCCTAACATCCCCGATGGACCTAGGTGTAGGCCACTCCAAAATGGAGTTAACTTTATTACATCCATTAGCAACCACAAAACCAAGGTAGACTAGTTCAGTTTTGAGAAACTCACACTTTTCTTGATTTATCATCAACTTCTCTTGATGTAGCTTTCTTAAGACCATCTCCAAATGCTTCAAGTTCTCTTCCTTGGACCTACTAAATATCAAAATATTGTCAAGGTAAACTATTACAAACTTACCAATAAATTCTACCAACACTTCATTCATGAGCCTCATGAATGTGCTAGGTGCATTAATTAGGCCAAAGGGCATTACTAGCCACTCATATAGTCCCTCATTGGTCTTAAAAGATTTTTTAAACTCATCACCTGGCCTCACCCTTATCTGATGATACCCTGACTTCAAGTCCACCTTAGAAAAGTAACAAGATCCACCAAGATTGTCCATCAAGTCTTCTATCTGGGGCATTGGGAACCTATATCTGACTATGATCTTGTTTATCTCCTTGGAGTCTATACACATTCTCCATTTTCCATCCTTCTTAGGTGCAAGTACTATTGGAAAAACACATGGGATTAAAATCTTCCTTATCAACCACTTATCCAGAACATCTTGGATTTGTTTTGTTATCTTTGCATTTTGGCTTGGTATCATCTTATAGGCAGCCTTGTTTGGCAAATTTTCTCTAGGTATAAGGTCAATCTGATGACTCACATCACTCATAGGTGGTAAGGCACTTGGCATACCATTATCCACTATGTCATGATACTTCTCCAACAAAGCTTGTATCTCTGGTGGCAAACAGACTTTCTCCTTAGTCTCCTCCTTTGGTTTGATCACTACTGCACAACATACTCCCTTCTCCTTCTTCATGGCCTTTAGAAATTATTTCCCACTCAATAACATCACACTTTTTCCCACATGCTTCTCTTCATTGCGTTCTTGCAATGGAGCCATTTGGAATTTCTTTCCTAGCTTGGTGATGACATAATTGTTCTTCTCTCCATCATGTATGGCTTTAACATCATACTGCCATGGACATCCTAGGAGCAGATGGCATGCATCCATAGGCAGTATGTCACATAGGATCTTGTCCTTATAGTCTCCAATCTCAAACTCAACCATATTTTACTCATCTACCACTATTTTTTGACCCTTGTTCAACCATGAAACCTTGTAAGGTGTGGTATGAGGTATCCTTCTCAACTTCAATTTTTCTACCATCTCAGTGGACACTATATTCTTAGTTGATCCATAGTCCACTATAACCTTGCAAATCTTCCCATGAGACCTATAAGTTGTCTTGAATAAGTTCTTTCTTTGGGGTGGCTCTATGGTGTTAGGTACCTTCAATAAGGTTCTCCTTAACATCAAGTTTTCTCCATCTAGTACTGGCCTTGCCTTGGAAATGGTGAAGTAACACTTTGAGTGTCATCTTCTTGAACTGACTAATTCCTTCTATCCCCCATTGAAGATGAGGAAGCCTTCTCTTGACACCTTCCCATTGTGTGACCTGCTTGGTTGCAATTATATCACCTACCAGTGAACACTGAGTTAGATCTCCCTTGGGTTTGGAACCTACCTATTAGTGATCCTCTACCTCTGTATCCTCCCCTTTGGAAAGACCCTCTATACTGGTTTCCTCCACTATTATCCATGGTTTTGCTGTCTTCTTGTCTATTAGGGCTCTATCCTCTACCAAAGATACCCCTACCTCTCTGGAAACCTTTGTTATTTCTGCCACCTCTCCCTCTTTGATGGAATTCATTTCTTCTTCTTTCTTTATCCTCTACTCTCAAAGCCAATTGAAAGCATTTGTGCATACTGTTTGGAGCCATCATGCTTATCTCGTCTTATATCCCTTGCCTTAGCCCATTGAGATACCTTGCCACTTTCTCCATTTCATCTTCTTGTCCCCTAGCCCTTAGGCTTAATTTATGGAACTCCTCTGTGTAGGTACTCACTGACATTTATTTTTGTTTCAAATTCTAGAGTTTTTGATACATTTGTATTTCATAATCAGTGGGCAAGAATTGTGCCCTCAATCTGATTTTCATCCTTTCCCAAGAAGTAATATTATTCTTACCACTACCTACTCTATCATCTTGCATCATGTTCCACCACACCAATGCAGATCCTATGAGTCTAGCCTTAGCATAGCTAATCCTCTTCTCCTCTGAGACTTCTTTGTATTCAAATTGGTTGTCAATGGCTTCGAGCCAATCTAACAAATCTTCTCCATTTAGACTACCACAGTAGTAGGGTATGTGTTCCATGCTATCATTCTTTAAGGATTTGAATGCATCTAAGAACTCATTTTCCTCCTTGTCTATCTCAGGTTCTTTTCTATTTTTGGATGACTCCTCAGTTTGACTATCATCATCCCCATCACTTTCATCACCCCATTCAGTGATCTTCTTTTTTCTTTTTGGCTCGGAAACATGAGCCTTCTCCAAGAGGCCATGTACCAATTCCACTATTTCATCCCTACTCATTTCCTTAGGAGGCATACTATCATCCTCTTGACTCTCTTGACTCTCCTCCCCTTCAGACATACACAATCTTCAAAGTATTCCCGCTCTGATACCACTTTGATGTACAGGGTATGACAATCTAGAATCCTTCCTCTCTCCTAGGTGCTTGTTTTCCTTAACCAACCATCCAATGGTTTTTATTTGTTGGCTCTTCCACCAATTATGATCTCCTAGACCCTCTCCCCAACTTCTCCTCCAAGGTATAGTTGGTTCTTGGAAGTCCCCAAGATTTGTAATCTCAACTAGTCCAACTAGTTAACCAAAAGCTTAGCTTTCTTCACCACAACTCCACCTATATTTTCAATCCTCTACCTAGGATCTTCCCACACACTTTTTGAGACTCTCCATATACTTATTGACCCTTTCTTGGTCATTCTACATCCATCAAAACTCTCCAAGTTACCTCACCAATCCAATTGGTTTTTAACTCACTAGTAGGGCTAATTGCTCCACTCCTTGTAGGCCTATTTTCACTGATTTTGGCCTATTGCTTCCAAAATCCCCAAATGACCCCACAAACTAACTTTAAAATCTTCAAGACATCAATCAAACTTGTCAGAATCCAAAACCCTGACCCCTGATGGCACCCAAAACTCTACTTTCTTGCATGCCCTAGTTTATAGCCTATTAATTAGGCCTCTGGACCAGTGATCAAGAACAATTGAAAAAATTGTCTCCCTTCATTAATTCCCCTCCAACCACCATTGTATCCTTTTAGGATACTATCTAGTGCATCTAGAAATGCCACTAAGTCTTCCCCAAAAGGTCTTGGGTGCTCACACAAGTCTGAGCTTCTCCCTGTCCTGGCTCACCCAGTTTCACTAGTCAGCCATAGGGCTTGATCTTTGGCCTATGAAATCCAAAGAGAAAACAAAAAAAAACCCTACAAACCCTAACCCTAATTTCCCCATGGTTTTAGACACATCCACCAGAGGAAAACTAGGTTAGAGCCATTTACTCACAAGGTAACACTGTTAAGTCTCTGTCAGACTAGTGACCTTCAAAAATGTACAAATTAACTTCTACTAAAATTAAAAACAAAATACCTATTATATATGAAAGCTAAAAGGAAACACTATACAAACATGGATCCCAATCACCTATGCCAATCCGTACAAGATCGTACAGAAGCAAGATACAGTGCAGATTATGTAAATAAGGACACAGTCATCCGTACAATGGTGCTAGAAATAAGTGTCTCAATCCAAAATATCATTAACCTTGTCCAAACATTGATTCCATGCTCATATATCAAGCATGGGTAGTTACAAATCAATTTAACCATATTTTGTCATTTCTTGCAAAAGTTGCTCAAGCAACTTTTTGCATTTTGAAGCATTTTAACTTTCTAAGTCAACTCGATGCTTGATGTTGACTCCTAGGAACCTAAATAGGATATGTAGGGTCTTAAAACATATCTCTATCCCATGTTGCACTAAATTGGCAACTTTTCCACAATTTGAAGTCAAAAATCCCAAAACCCCTAATGAGCACTTAAAGCCCTTACAAACATGAGTTAGACTAACATTGCTTCCAACCTTTTGGAACTTATTCTACCACTCACACAAACTCCTAAACCAAACCTAAACAACACCAAAACAACAAGTAGGGAGGTTCCCTACACAAGAGAAGCTTTCTCATTGTGTACTTTTAATAGGGTTTTCTATCCTTTAATAGGGATATGTACTAAATGTAATATTTATCTCCTAACAGGGCTAGGTCTCCTAACAAGGATACTATATGCTTAGTGCATTATTTGAGGGTATCATCCCCACCGGAGTTTTCCCTTGGCCAGGGTTTCCCCATGAATAAATCATGGTGTTATGAGTTATTTACTTTATGTCTATGTTCTTTTCATTTTAGTTATTGCATGGTTGAATTTGAATTGGTTAAATAAGTTTATAAAGTGTTGTAATATTGATTCATCCCCCGCTTAGTATTACTTAATCCTAACATTATCCATGCCTATTAAAATCATCCCTACTAGCTAACATTACTATTAGCAAGCAGTTCATCATCAAAAGGACAGTTGGGAACCTAAAAACATGATAGTGCAAAGTTATATAGTCATAATTACATGTAGCCATCATCTTATGCATAAGAATTGTAACATAAGAAATATTACATTTAAAATGTTGGGGTATGCAATAGATGTATTTGAAATGTAGGGGGTAAATAAGATGTTTTGTTTTATCCTTAGATATACAAACGAAGGATCCCAATTGATTAAACCTAAAGGAAGGCTCAATGCACAAATGAATCAATCATTTGGAAATAAGAGCAAAGAGGAAGATCTTAAATACCCATTTATAGAAAATAATGTATGATAGATCTAGAAAGATCAAGAACTTTTAATTGAGATGAATAGGAGGAAAGTACTAACTTTTAAATGTTGCAGATCTAAAGAATGCTATTTTTTGGGGGTCTACACTCAGTTTTTAGAAAATCTATGATTGGATCTGGAATAAAAATGCAGAGATGAACAAAACCCATAAATCATTTTCCATTTTGACACAGGTCCGATTTTGACCCTCAAGTAAATGTCACCATTGACCCAAAATTTATGATTCTGACCTAGGATAGAATTGACCTAAAAAGTCTCCAACAGGAAATCTATTTTAAAATCTTGAAAGTTTTTTGAAAAGGGTATCCTAATATGCACTCCAATCTATTATTCCGAACCTGTACCTACAAGGAGAATGGATTTTTTTTTGGGGGGGAGGGGTTTGCCTTGGTCAAACCCCAGTTTTGGAATTAACCTCACAGTATAATTGAAATTGCATAAGTAAAAAAAAGTAAATGAACAAATTCACCTTGCTTGTAGAAGTCCTTATGGAAGATTCGAATCCATGAATCCACAAGTATGTATGCACCAAAAGGATGTAGAATGTAGGATGTCTCAAATCAATTTCTTGTAGCTCTTCAACACCAATCTTGAATGGATCTTGGAATAGGAAGAGGGTTGGAGGATGTGGATGGAGAAATCTTCAACAAGAGGGCTCCATGGAGCTTGAGTCTTTCAATGGCCACCAATGGATCTTCTTAATGAAATGAGTGCTTGAATGCTTGAGAATGGATGAATGCTTCAATGGCTACTTGGCTTGCTTCAATCTTGCTTCTTCACCTTTGGATCTCACTCTTCAAGTCATTGTCTTAGATTGCTCTTGCTTATAGTTCAAGTCTTAGTTTGTGGTTAGAGAAAATGAGAGGAGAAAGCTTCCTTATATATGAAACTAGGGCACAATATTCTAGAGAGGCCTACATAGGATAGTTAAATTCTAATTAGAACTATAACCCTAGACGAGGACCTATATTAAATATAGTTTAAGATTTGTTTCTCTGAAGACCGAAATAGCCAACCCAGAAGTGAGAATTAACTCTTTTCAAAGATTGACATCTGGAAACCCTGGAAATATGGAATTTGAACCCTAGGTCAGAAAAAGGTCAATTTTGACCTAGCTAAAGGTTGAGGTTGACCTTGACCTAGGTCAATGTTGAGGTCAACCTTGACCTTGAGGTCAAAGTCCCTGTTTGCAGTTTGGAGTGTCAGATATAGGCTAGAAAAAGTGGCAAATGGGGCAAAAAAGGGAGGAAAAGCTAGATCCAAGTAAGAAACCCATTCAAGGCACTTGACATGACCCCAAACCAGTTACTCAGAAAAATAAACTAGTTTACAATGGAAGTGATTCTATTTTCCGACTATACATTTAGCCCCCTTTTTAGCAAGAGTATAGGACTCAATGCAAACTCTTGGTAAAGGAGATCATAAAGAACATATAATCTTATTGAAATCAAAAATTACAAAGGAGTACTCAATCCCCTAGTGACTTAAGTCTTTATCAACCCTAAGATCACAATAAGATAAACATCACCAGTTAAGGAGAAAAAGAGAGACAGTGTGATTACCTCACCCAATGAGAACTTATGTCCCATTGTGAACCACACAAGGAAACAGTGCAACTAGAAAGATGGAGTTGAACCATCTAGTGAATATAGCTACTCACTAGTCAACCCATCAAGTAGATCAAATCTTAAGGACACCTTCCAACCTTAAGGGATCAAAAAATTGTAAATTGAAACTGGGGGGATCAAGAGATCCATTTAAATTTAAACTGGAGTGATCAAGACATCCTATAAAGTAAAATATCCATGCTTTAAGGATTAGTCTTTAATCCATAAAGGGAAAATTTTTATGTTTTGAAAATATTTTGAATGTGTATGTGTGCAAAAATTGAGTAGAGTGTATTCCCCCATGTTAAATTCATTGCTAACTCTTTAACAAGAGCAATGGATTGAATGGAAACATAAAAAACTCCACTGATTACATTTCCACTACGAGATGCCCCCAAACAAAGATAAATCAAGGGAAATACCACATAAACATACAAAGAACACATAAGGGATCTTCCTATTGTGGGGTTAGTATGATCATACGATAACATGTATATATAGATATGATATTATTGTAAATGAATTGACATCATTCCCCAAAGAATGTAGAACTACAATCACAATGGAGGAAAGAAAACTCAAGAGTTAAGAAGAAGAGTCTTTTTGGACCACAACATGGAGACTAAAAATAATCAGTGCTACCATGTCGCAGATTCAAGAAAACTATACAAGGAAAACATTTACAAACAATAGCACAAGTACAATATAACATGAAGACAACATATAGAAGAGTAAAGATACATATAGAGGAATTATACAATAGGTTTGATTCCTTTATCACCTTGCACCAACAAAGTAACAAGGGTTGTATAAAATATTCTAACAAACATTTAGCAAACACATTACGGGAGAAGCATAGTACAACATGCAAACACAAAAAAGGGCTACTATAAAGGATAAGCCAATCAGGCACATCACCTACTCTCCCCATCTTGGTTTATATCATTTACAGAAGGTGGGAAACTCGGAAGAGGGACTATATCCAATATAGTAGGAATAATAGCCAGTTCCAAACAAGGATCCTCTTGAGAATCAAATTGCTTGATACTAGGTTTAATTATCAATTGAGTTGAAAGCATATGAGGTAAATTAGTATCAAGATCGATGGTCTCATATTCATCACTAAGATCAATAGGATCATCAAGAGTATCCTCCTCATCAAGATTAATTAAAATAGGGTCTAGGATGCGAATAAGATCATCATACTCATTTATCCTAACATCATTATGAACATTAACTTCTTCCAACACATCAGGCATAGGTTGGTCAAAAGAAGATAAAGAATTTCTAAGAACAGAAGCACATGCCCTAGAATTAGCTTTATGCTTCTTACGATGTTCATTATTATATTTGTTACATTTTTCTTTGTTTGTTGACACATGTTGAGAACTAGGAGAAATAAAGCTGGTTCCTTCATAGGTTCAATAGGAGGGTTGGTAGAATTTGAAATAGGCTAAGAAGAGACACTGGGAGGTTGAGTAATAGAGCTAGTTGTAATGAATAAAGGAGGTATGGAAGGAGTGGGAAAAAGACCATGGTTAAGATCTATCTGAAGCATGCTTAACTCGACAATCTTGCAATGTTTATAGGCTTGATATGAATGAAAAAGGTTATTAGGTCGAGGAGGACATGGATTAGGTAATGAAGGCCAAAATAAATAAAGATTAGCACAATCTCTAGGCATAGAAGGTTGATACAAACTATGATTAATAATTTTCACTTCTCCATTATGAATGAACTTAAAACATTTATGAATATGAGAAGCAATAGCATGCATAGCAGTTATCCAAGGCAAACCAAATTTGACTTGAAATTGATCAAAAGTAGGAACAACAATGAAGGTAGTATCTACAACTTTACCATAAAGTTCAATAGGCAAGTTAATAGAACCAAGTGCAGGATAGAGAAAACCATTACAAGTTTGGATCCATGCATCAAATGGATCATAACAATCACATTGTATGTTTTTCATAAAAAGGTTTTCCTCAATAATGACATTTATTAAAGATGTAGGATCAACAAGAAAACCATGCATAGGTATCTTAGCAATCCTAGCATAAATATAAAGGGGACCATCGGGAGCCTTAATAGTCTCAAAATCATCAAAGGTAATTGAAAGTTCCCGAGGTCATTTATCCTTAGTTTGTTTCTAAGGTTTAGGTGGAACTTGAAGTTGAAGAGGAGGCAAAGGATCTTGAATAGCAGGTTGAGGTGGAACAATGCACTCCACATGATTAACAATGTGGTTAAGATCATTCATCTTTGAATCATAAGCAATATTTACAGAAGATGGTTGAGCAATGGTATTAGTATCATGTGTAGGTAAAGGATTCATATAGATTTGAAGATTTTGATTAGGAGGAGAGATGGATTTTTTCACATTGCAATCAAAATTATCAATAGATAGAGCATTGGAATCAATTAAGTCTTGAACTTTATTCTTTAGAGAATAACATTTTTCAGTATCATGACCATTCTGGTGATGGCATTGGCATAAAGCTTTAGAATCAAAGGATTTTGATGCTATCATAGTAGGAAGAAGAGGTCAAATAGGAGGCAAGGTAATCATATTAGCACTTAACAACCTACTCATAATAGAATGTAAATATTCAGAGAGTGGAGTAAACATACAACCCATATAGAAAGAAGTGGATGCAGAAGTGGCATTGTTGGATGCAACAACAACTTGATCAGAAACCACATTCATCTATTTATTAATCTTGATATATTTGTTAGGTTTATGAAACTTATTAGGATTAGGAGAAACGTCACTCTTATCAACTGGAATAGAAGCCATTGGAGTAGTTGTTTCAAATTGACTCACTTGTAATTGATAATGATGAAGTGTTGCACAAAGTTGTTGAAAAGAAGTAAATTCAGTAAGCAGAATTTTATCTCTAATATCCTTTTGTAAATTTGAAATAAACATATGCTAAATATCAATATTAGGAACATGATAAGAAATCTGAGCATACGAATCCTTAAATCTACCAATAAAATCAGTTAATGTTTCCTAAATGTTTTTTTTACAATGCATTAAATTAGTTAAGGACACTTGTAGACCAATGTTATTTTGAAATTTTTGAATGAAGGTATTAGAAAGTTTAGGAAAATAATCAATAGAATAAGGAGGTAAAGAACAATACCAGTGCAAAGCCTTATCATGAAAATTCCTAGAAAAAAACTTAGCTAAAATCCTATGGTCATGAGAATAATCACTACAAAGGATTTGAAATGTTTTACCATGAGTAACGGGGTCTCCTTTAACATTGTAATTCTCATGATGAGGCATATCGGCTTGCTAAGGGACAATAGCATGAATAATGTCTAAGGATAAAGGACTACCCCTGTCACATGTAGGAATGATAAACTTGGATTGGGTTAAGGATGCAAGTTGTTGTTGTAAAGATGACACAGTTTGAGCCAAACTAATAATTGTGGATTCATTAGAAGAAATAGGTGGCATAGAAATATTAGGAACACTAGGAAAAGTGTAGGAAGTAGCACAAATGGAAGACACAACTGATGGAACACTTGGAACCACATATGGAAGGGGATTTTAATAAGTAAAAGGCATACTATGATATGAAGGTTGAGGTAGGTAGAGATACCAGTGGAACACTCACAGGAATCGATAAAATTGGGAGAGATGTAGTTATCAAAGGAGGAGTATAAGTAGGAATTCTAGGTAAAGGAACAAAAGAAGGTCCCTCACTAGTAACAGGAGGAGTGAATCCTAGATCTTGAGCCTCTTGAGCTAAAGGTTTAACATTCAAATGCACAATATGAGTGATACCACATAAGAGATTAATACCTTGATCACTATAATGAAGGACTTTATTAAGAGCCTCTATAGCTTGGATGGAATCTCGATTATGGTTTTCTTGAATAAGTCAATTTCCCATTTTATCAAGTTCTATTGAAATTTTTTGCACTTGTTCAGGAGGAACTCTTAAAGCATCATCATAATCATGAGATGAGTGAGAAGATTTATGATCCATAGAAGGATTGGAATCAAGAGTCATAAAATTGTCATCCAAGATCCTAAGGAAAGGAGAGGAAGACTCAGGATCAAAAGAACCCATAAGACTATGGCTACTTCTAACTGAGATATCATAAGTAGGACTAGAAGTGGTAAATATCATACACCAATGCAATGCAATTGAACTAATTTAGGAAACACAAGATTTTAATTTTTAATTTTTGAAATGTAAATGCAAGAACATAAAAGAAAGCTAATCTAATATGCATGCAAGATCTAACAAAAAAATGTAAATCTAACACCAAAAAGAAAGAGTTGTCTATCATGGGTTCACCAAAATGTAACATAAGAAATATTACATTTAAAAATTGAGGTATGAAATAGATGTATTTGAAATAGATATACAAATGAAGGATCCAAATTGATTAACCCTAAAGGAAGGATCAATGCACAAATGAATCAATCATTTGGAAATAAGAGCAAAGAGGAAGATCTTAAATACCCATTTATAGAAAATAATGTATGATAGATCTAGAAAGATTAAGAACTTTTAATTGAGATGAATAAGAGGAAATTACTAACCTTGAAATTTTACAGATCTAAAGAATACTATTTTCGGGGGTTTAAAGTCAGTTTCTATAAAATCTGAGACCAAATCTAGAATAGAAACGCAGAGACGAACAAAACCCATAAATCTTTTTCCATTCTGACACAATTTTGATTTTGACCCTCAAGTCAATGTCACCATTGACCTAGAATTTATGATTTTGACCTAGAGCAAAATCGACCTAAAAAGTCTCCGACAGAAAATCTATTTTTGATTCCCAAATTTTTTTTGAAAAGGGTATCCTAATCTGCACTTTGATATGTTGTTCCAAATGTGTACCTACAAGGAAAATGGATTTGTTTGTTGGGGGGAGGGGTTTGCCTTGGTCAAACCCCAGTTTTCGAATTAACCTCAAAGTATAATTGAAATTGCATAAGTAAGACAAAGTAAATGAACAATTGCACCTTGCTTGTAGAAGCTCTTGTGACAGATTTGAATTTGGGAATCCACAAGTATGTATGCACCAAAAGGATGTACAATGTAGAATGTAGAATGTAGGATATCTCAAACTAATTTCTTGTAGCTCTTCAACACCAATATTGAATGGATCTTGGAATAAGAAGAGGGTTGGACGAATGTGGATGGAGAAATCTTCAACAAGAGGGCTCCATAGAGCTTGAATCCTTCAATGTCCACCAATGGATCTTCTTGATGAAATGAGTGCTTGAGAAGTGCTTGAATGCTTGAGAATGGATGAATTCTTCAATGGATACTTGGCTTGCTTCAAATCTTTCTTCTTCACTTTTGGATCTCACTCTTCATGTCTTTGTCTTAGATTGCTCTTGCTTATAGTTCAAGTCTTAGTTTGTGGTTAGACAAAATGAGAGGAGAAAGATTCCTTATATATGAAACTAGGGAAAAATATTCTAGAGAGACCTACATAGGAGAATTAAATTGAAATTAGACATATACCCCTAGAAGAGGACCTATATTAAATATAATTTAATATTTGTTGCTCCGAAGACCGAAACAGCCGACCCAAAAGCGGGAATTAACTCTTTCCAAAGCCCGACATTTGGAAACCATAGAAATATGGAAATTGAAACCTAGGTCAGAAAAAGGTTGATTCTAACCTAGGCCAAGGTTGAGGTTGACCTTGACCCTTAGTTCAAAGTCCCAGTTTGTAGTCTGGAGTGTCAGAAATAGGCTGGAAAAAGTGGCAAATGGGGCAAAACAGGGGGAAAAATCTAGATCCAAGTTAGAGACCCATTCAAGGTGCTTGACATGACCCTAAAACACTTAATTGGTAGGCTAAACTAGTATACAATGGAAGTGCTTCCATTTTATGAATATACAAGAATATAGATAATTATCCCATAAGGTCTTCAATACTCTTTCTTGTCTATATTTCATATTAACAAACTTACATATTTTCAATATGCCTTATGTTATCTTAGAGTCATCTTCAAAAAATCAAAACAACATTTGAACACACAATATCAAATAATTATTTTCCTTCAAGAACTCATCTTAGAAAATCAATCATTAAATACTCTTTTCTACACCTTGTTCTTAAAATATTATTTATCAATTAATAATCAGCTTCACAATCTTAGCAAGGTAACATAAATACCACCAGTAGTTGACATCAAAGATAACATATAGCATATAATTTTAACAATCTTACCCATTGTCATTGATGGAAACACCAGTGAAAAACATGTTTAAATTCTCCCCCTTTTACATCATGGACAAAGGTCATACTCCTTCTTTACATAGTTTTTACAATCTGCCCCCTACATTGTTCCCCCTAAGAGAAGCCACAACATCAATCAAGAAGACAAAAGATATTAAGTTATTATTCTTCACCTAGAAAGGTGCACTCCTCTTATGCATCTAGTTTTAAAAAAGAGGGGTAATAACCCCTAATTTTTGTCTAAGATACTAAAAATTATCCTTATTCAGAGATATAGTGAAGATGTCTACTATTTATTCCTTGGTACGCGCATACTCCAACTTGACCTCCTACTCAACAACCTTTTACCTTAAGAAGTGATACCAAATAGAAATATTTTTTTCTCTCTCACTGCATTACTAGATTATTTAAAATATTAATGAAACTTTTATTAACACATTACAGGAATATCTTCATTAATAATTACCTTCACATCCTTAAGAAACTACTTTATCCAAAATATGTAAGTGCAGCAAGATGCTACTGCAATATATTTTTCTTTTGTTGTAGATAATGAAATAGAATCTTGTTTCTTTCTTGACCAAGAGACCAGTCTATCTCCCAAAAATAATGCACCACCACTTGTACATATTATGTCATCTACACATAGCCTAGCTAGCATCAATGTAAGCTTTTAGTGAAACATTACCATCCCTTTTGTACAATAGACCAAAATTCAAACTTCCTTTCAAATGTATTAATGTTTTTTTATTTCCACCTCATGAGATTGTCTTGGAATGGCTTGATATCTGGTAGTCAAGTAGACTACATGCATAATATTTTGTCTCGATGTAGTCAAATACAACAATCCATGTACTATAGATTTATATAATTTTTTGTCAAGGTTTGGAGATTCTTTATCCTTTCTCAATCGAGAACCAGTAGCCATAAAGGTGTCACTTAGTTTAGATGCCTCCATTCCAAATATCTTCTACATCTATTTGATCTAATTGGTTTGAGAAGTGAAAATATTTTTCTTCTGCATAACTTGAAGACCAAGAAAAAAGGACATGTCACTAATAATAGACATTTCAATTTCTTTTTTCTATTCTTTAGCAAATTTCTTACAAGAGCTGGCATCACCCCCCGATATGTTAACATCGACATATACAATTGTTGGAAATGAGATAAGTAACTGAGAGGGGAGGGGTGAGTTAGTTACTCCAAAAAAAATCCTTTGTCCCTTAGATGTCTTGAACAATATAACACTATTACTCGGTTAATTAAGATATTCTTCTATAACTCAGGTGTCAAAGCAATCTTTATGATATCCAATACAATTATACTTTAGTGATTAAGTGTGGAAACATAAAGCATGAAATAAATAACATATACACATGTGACACCAAGATTTAACATAGAAACCCAATATGGGAAAAACTACCAATGTAACTAGTTATTGTTTTTCACTCTTTTGAAGTGAGCCTTGTTAGGAGCCAACCCTGTTAAATATTACAAAAACACATTGTTAGGTATGACCCTATTAGAGGATTTAAATCACCTTGTGAGGAGTGGCCTTTTTAGAGGTCTTTAGCACTTCAACATAGAAATGGTACCTTGTGAGAGGATTTACAAAAAGACTGTTAAGGCTACTCTTTTAAGAGATTTGAGATCACTGCTACAATTGTTAGAAAGTAACAATGAATTGACCTATATGTGTAAGAAACTATCTTTGCTGATTCAGATCTCTATTCTGATTATAAATGGATCCTTGCTGATCAAATGTTATATTGCAGCTCTGAGTGTTCTGTACTCAATTAGAATCCCATCTGATTTTGCCTTCACTCTTCATATCACAAAATTCCACACTTCTTCTTATTTTCAACTTTTCACACACTCTTCTTATTCAATCCAAACTTGACCTTTCATATATATGATAAGCCCTGTCAATTCAGCTAGAATATACTTCTAAATAATTAATAAATCATAATTCAACCAACCTCATATAACCAATTAATTATAGAATGTAAACCATTGTTAGTCGGTTGAAATAGAATAATCAACTTGGTTAACACTGAGTTTCTTTAATGCCCGACCATGAGTGAATTGCCCGAGTGACTCTGTCAACACTAAACATCTTCAATACTCGACTGATCTCGGTCAACACTAAAAAATATTTTCATTTACCAACTGTGCTCGATCTGAATGTAGACATTTGTGTAACATTATTACATAAGTGTAAATACACGTGTAACATCAATGACAATACACAATTGAATAATTATCTTCAACAATCTTCCTCTTTGGCATTGATGGCAACACAACATGTCATAATACAAATAATTGTAGAGAAACAAAAAACGTTCTTTAATATCTTTAGCTTCATTCTGATTCTCATCCAAAAACTCCCTCTTTCATCAAAATCTATCTATAAGATTTCTCCCTCTGACATCAAACTTTCCCTCTTTCTGTTATGATCATTAATGAACTCTCCCTTAAGTAATTTCTTATGTATTATAGAAAACTCCCCCTCTTTGACAATAGATGCCAAAGACTCTATCTCCACAAATACTAAATAGCCAATACTATTTCTCTTTGAACTTGTAATGTACCTGAATGTACTAATTCATCTGCAATGGGCTCTGATGTACCTACATCAACTAATATATCTTCACAGTGGCTCGGGTTGATGCATTACTAAACTATCTTTTAGTGAGCTTCAGTTAGGGGAAGCACCCCTAGCTTTCCTCTAAGATACAAAAATGCATCCTTAGGCAAAGGTTTGGTGAATATGTCTGCAACTTATTCTTTTGTACTCACATATTCCAACCTTACTTCTTTATTATGTACCAATTCCCCCAGGAAATGATAATTTATTACTATATGCTTGGTTTTTGTGTGCACCACTAGATTCTTTGAAATGTTAATGGAACTGGTGTTGTCACAATAGATAATAATTGGTTCTTTCACTTCTTCCTTCATTCCTGACAACAAGCGCTTGAACCATATGATATTTGAATAGTTCACTACTGCAACAACATATTCTACCTCTGTTGTAGACTGAGAGATACAATTCTGTTTCTTGCTAGTCCAAGACACTAACCTCTTTCCAAGAAAGAAATCTCCACCACTAGTGCTTTTCCTCTCATCAACACTTCCAGCCCAATCAACATCAGTGAATGTCTTCAAATCAAAGTTCTCACCTTTCTTATACCATAAACCATAGTCTTCAGTACCATTCAGATATCTCAAAATTCTTTTGATTACCATTAGGTGATTGTCTCTTGTATTAGCTGGAAATATTGCAACAATACTAACTGCTAATGCAATATCAGGTCTGGTGTGAATAACATAATGCAATTTTCCAATCATGGATCTGTAGTTTGTCTGATCTACCTCCTTTGAATCATCATGTCTAGACAATTTTTGTCAAGTACACATGGGTGTTCCAACAGGTTTGGAATCTTCTATTCCAAATTTCTTGAGTATCTCCTTGATATATTTTGATTGAGTAATGTAGATACTATCCTTCATTTGATGAAATTGTAATCCAACAAAGAATTTTATCTCACCAAACATAGACAGCTAAAATTATTTACTCATAGCTACAGAGAATGCTTTGCATAAGTCATCATATCTAGTGAATAATATGTCATCAACAAATATCTCTACTAACAATATTTTGTTCAGTGGTCCTTATTTGATGTACAAGCTATTGTTATCATTGGTTCTCTGAAATCCAATATTTACTAGGTAACCATGCAGTCTTTCATACTAGGCTTTGGACACTTTCTTCAGTCCATACAATGCTTTGTGAAGCTTGCAAACTATATTCCTTCTGCTAGGATCAACAAATACTTCAGGTTGCTCAATGTAGACTTCTTCTTCTAGGATTCCATTCAGAAATGCAAATTTCACATCCATTTGATACACTTTGTATCCTTTATGTGCATCATATTCTAGAAGAGTTCTGACTCCTTCATGTCTTGCAATAGGAGAAAAAGTTTCTCCATAATCAATACCCTCTTCTTGAGCATATCCTTTACAAACTAGTCTGGCCTTTTTTCTAGAAACTTCACCATTTTCATTCATCTTATTTCTAGAAACCCACTTGGTTCCAATCACATTCTTGTCCTTTGGCTTAGGCACAAGAGTCCAAGTTTTGTTCTTCTCAATCTGCTCAATTTCTTCATTCATTGCCTCTATCCAACTTTCATCATTCAATGCATCTTTAACAATTCTAGGTTCAAATTAACTTAGTAAACATGTACTTTGATTTTTTTACTTGTCATTACACCTTCTATCTAATCTCCAATTATTTTCTCAGGTGCATGATGCCTTCTAACATATTTGGAAAGTCCTGGATCCTTCAGTCTTGATTCTGGACTTGATCCACTAGGTCTATCATTCTCAAACATTCTTTCATGTTCCTCTGTCTGATGCTCGGGTTCCACTTTCTATGAACCGGGTTCCTCTGTCTATGACTCAAGTCCCTCTATCTGAGACTGGGTTCCCTCTATCTATGACTTAGTCTCTTTTACCAACAGCTTGGGTTGCACAGTTTTTGTTAGTATATTTAGTGGTTGACAGTTCTGTTGTCCAATCACTATTGTTAGAGTCATAGGCATAGTATCAGGTTCATGATACACAAATTTCTTGTATTCTTCAAGCTCTTTACTGCTATGCTCTTCACATATTTTTGCAAACTCATCAATCTTGACATTTACACTTTCTATGACTTTATGAGTAGTAAGATTTAGACATTTGTATGCTTTTCTTTTACATGAGTAGCCTAGGAATATTCCTTCATCAATTTTTGCATCAAGTTTTCCATTTCTTGCTTCCTTCAAGATGTAACATTTACTTCCAAATAATTTGAAATAATGAACATTAATTTTTATAGCCATACCATAATTCAAAAGCTATTTGGTTACACCTTTCTTCAGTTGAACTCGGTTCAAGGTGAACATTGTAGTGTTGATGGCATCCTTCCAGTATTTGGCAGCAACATTCTTTTCAATCATTAGAGTTCTCGCACAATCCATAATGGATCTATTTCTTCTTTCTACTATTCCATTTTGCTATGGTGTATCAGGGGTAGATACCTATCTTTTGATTCTTCTTTCATTATAGAATTCATTGAACTCATTAGAAATGAATTCTCCTCCTCTTTCAGATCTTAGACATTTTACTTTCTTTCCTGTTTCCTTTTCAACTCTTGCAAGATACCATTTGAACTTCTGAAAAACTTCTAATTTTTCTCTGAGAAACATGACAACCATCATTTTAGAATGATCATCAACAAATAGAATAAAATAATTCTCTCCAGTATAGCTTGTTGTTCCAATTGGTCCACAAAGCTCAGTTTGTACCAATTCCAAGATTTCATCAGTATTGTAATTCTTTCTCTTGAAACTTGTCTTTCTCATCTTTCCGATTTGACATTGTTTGCATATTGCTAATTCAGGTTTCTTCAAAATAGGAATACCTCTAAATCTCTTTTTTTTTCTTATGTTTCCTAGATTATCAAAATTGACATGACACAACCTTTTATGCCATAGCCAACTTTATTCTACTTTTGCAATGAATCATGAACTTTCAGTGAGATCAAGATATAATAGATTACCTTTTTTTTTTCCTGCCATTTCCAACTAGGTTCCCTTTACCATCCAGGAGCTTGGCCTTACCATCATGAATTCTACCTTGAAGACATTATTGTTCAGCTATGCTACACTGAGTAGATTTCTCCTTAGTCCTTCAACCCAATAAGAATTATCACATTTGATTCCTTTTGTCAGAGTAATGCAACCTTTTCCTTTCACATAACAGGGTTCATCATTCCAAAAAATAATACTCCCACCATCATAGTGCCCAAGATGTTCAAATTTTGTCTTATCACTAGTCATGTGGTGAGAACAACCACTATCAATTATCCATGTGTCATTTTTATTGATATGTGAGAAAAGGGCTGTCTTTTCATCTTCTTCAGATGACTCATCCTTTATAGAATTATAAACCATTTCATCTTCTTCTTCATCACTATCAGAATTCTTAGCAATATAACAAGACTTCTTACCTTTTTCCTTGTAGCTATTTTAGTTCTTGAAATCTTTCTTGCCTTTGTACTTGTTGAACTTTTTCTCATCTTTGTCTTCTTTGTTCGGACACTTGGCAACAATGTGACCAACCTCATTGCATGAGAAATAAATCAATGGCATTTTACCTTTGTATTTTCCTTTGGCAACTCTCCTTGCAAGTAATGCTTCAATGATATCTAGATCTTCATCATCAGATTCATCATCACTATCACTTTCAATCTTCTTCCCTTTTGAGTACCTATCCTTCTTACCAAGGTTTAATTTATTTTTGAATGTAGACTCAAGATTGCTAGAGCTAGGAGAATAATTGTCAAAGTTGTCCAGCTCAAAATTTGTAAGACTTCCAACTAATGTATCCAGAGTTATATCCTTATTTCACCTCATCTCTTGAATAGCTGAAACTCTAATAAAATATATAGGAAGTAAAGTTCTTAATACCTTGGTGACCACTGTTGTATCTTCAATTATTCCTCCTATAGCTCTGATGACACTCACAATATCCTTGATTCTTTCACTGTATCTTGTAATGTCTTCTCCTTATTTCATTTTCATCTAGTCAAATTGTTCTCTACAACTCTCTTCTTTGGATCGATTTACATTTGCATCTCCTCCATGAATGTCCTATAATTTTATCCACATATCATAGGCTGTAGGGAAGTACTTGACTTCATCAAATTCTGAGTAGTTGAGTGAAGAAGCTATATCAATCATCATTATGTTATGAAGCTTCTGTTCCATCATCTATTCCACAATCATAGTTGTTGTTGGTTCCACATATTTTCTGTCCAAAAATTGAAAACCAACATCTCCAATATTATATAAATGTAGTTTCATCAGCTATTTCCATGCAAGGAAGTTGTCTTTGTTTAGCTTTGGGATGTCCCTTCTATAAGACATCTCCAATCTTTAGCTTAGGCCTTGAAACCTTTTCTGAAAGCACTTGAAGCTCTGATACAAATTGTTGGAAATTAGATAAGTAACTGAGAGGGGAGGGATTAATCAATTACTCCAAACCAAATCCTTTGTCCCTTAGATGTCTTAAACAATATAACACTATTACTGAGTTAATTAAGATATCCTTCTGTAACTCAGGTGTCAAAGAAATCTTTATGATATCCAATGCAATTATACTTTAGGATTAAGTGCA
This sequence comes from Thuja plicata, assembly GCA_018584345.1. Lineage (NCBI taxonomy): Eukaryota > Viridiplantae > Streptophyta > Pinopsida > Cupressales > Cupressaceae > Thuja > Thuja plicata. Next base: position 12,154,475 of record MU228104.1, read on the forward strand.
CAAAAATAAATCATGAAAAAAATAACATATACACAGGTGACACCAAGATTTAACGTGGAAACCCAATATGGGAAAAACCACCAATGTAACTAGTTAAAATTTTTCACTCTGCTGAAGTGAGCCCTGTTAGGATCCAACCCTGTTAAATGCTACAAAAATATACTATTAGGTGTGACCCTGTTAGAGGATTTAAATCATCGTGTGAGGAGTGGCCTTGTTAGAGGTCTTTAGCACTTCAACATAGAAATTATACCTTGTGAGAGGATTTACAAAAAGACTATTAAGTCTACTCTATTAAGAGATTTGAGATCACTGCTACAATTGTTAGAAAGTAACAATGAACTAACCTGTATCTGTAAGAAACTATCTTTTCTGATTCAGATCTCTATTCTGATTATAACTCGATCCTTGCTGATCAAATATTCTATTGCATCTTTGAGTGTTCTGTACTCAATCAGAATCCCATCTCATTTCGCCTTCACTCTTCATATCACAGAATTCCTCACTTCTCCTTATCTTCAACTTTTCACACACTCTTCTTATTCAATCCAAACTTGAACTTTCATATATATGATAAGCCCTATCAAGTCGGTTTGAATATACTTCTAAATAAGTAATAAATCATAATTCAGTCGGCCTCATATAACCAATTAATTATAGAATGTAAACCATTGTTAGTCGGTTGACACAGAATAATAAACTCGATTAACACTGAGTTTCTTTAATGCCCAACCATGACTGAATTGCCCGATTGACTTGGTCAACACTGAACATCTTTAATACCCGCTAATCTCGGTCAACACTAAAAAATCTTTCCATTTACCAACTATGCCTGGTTTGAATGTAGACATTTGTGTAACATTATTACATAAGTGTAAATACATGTGTAACATCAATGCCAATGCACAATTGAATAATTGTCTTCAACAACCATTACTACTAGAAACTTTTCATCTTCAATTTTAAAGTAATGATTACTATCTATTGTAAATTTACTAAAATTGTGTTGCAAAATATACCCATCTAGTTTGACATACCAAGCCCTAGGGGCTTTCCTAAGTCCATACAATGCCTTCTTGAGACTGTAGATCATATCTAGAATTTTTGATAAGTTAAAACCATCATGTTGTTATATGTAAACTTCCTCTTCTATATCTCCATTTAAAATTGTAGATTTCACATCCATCTGGTATACTTAAAATTTTTTGTACGAAGAAAAATATAGAAATATTATAATGGCTTCCATCCTAGCTACTGGAGAAAAAGTTTCTTCCAAACCTATCCCTTCAACTTGGCTGTACCCTTTATCTACCAATCTTGTTTTATTTCTAGTGACTTTTCCAATGTCATTTAGCTTATTTTGGAGTATCTACTTAGTTCCAATCACATTTTTCCATTGGTTTGGGTACCACCTCCAATATTTGATTATTTTGTATTTGATATAGTTCTTTCGTGGCTATCGTCTAACATCCATCCTTCTTTCCTTTGTATAATTATTTACTTTAATTGTAGATAGGAAATACTAGTTTGATTGTTCACCTTCCTTAGGAAGACTTCTCCCAACCAAAAAAAATTTATTCTTGTCTCTAGTAATTTTTTATTCTAAATAATTGCTTTGAACATATATAGAAAGTGTCCTTGGTGTTTGTTTTTTATTCTCTCTCTTCTTCCTATGATACCTCATTACTTTCTAAATATTTTATTTCTTTTGTATGAGTAACAAGGACTTCTTCTAACTTAATCACATGTTCTAAAGAAATCTAATTCCATATTTCCTTAAATTTAACATTTATGCTTTTTGCCTTTTTCTTCAAACTTATATTATAGCATTAGTATGCCTTTCTTGTAGTATAGTATCTCAAGAAGATACTTTCATTAGATTTTGCATTCAACTTTTCAATATTTCCTTCATCTCTTTTGATATAATATTTTCCCCAAAGATTATGAAATAGTTGACAGTGGGTTATTTTCCAAACTAGAGTTCATATGGAGTGTTTGTATGATTCATTCATATGTATACTCTATTTAGTAGGTAAACAATAGTGTTTACTACATTTCTCTAGTATATATTAGGTAAATTAGAATCTTTCAACATTGTTCTTACCATCTCGACAATTTTTTTTTTCCTTTTAGCTACTCTGTTATGTTGTGGACTCATAGGAGTAGATAATTGTCTTCTAATTCCATATTTTCATTGAAAATATGAAATTTATATGATGCAAATTATCCTCCTTTATCAGACCTCAAATATTTAATTCTAGTATCCATTTGATTTTCAACCAAATTCTTGAAACTCCTAAATCTATCTAGAGCTTCAAATTTTTCTCTTAAAAATTCCACCCATGTTATTATAGAATAATCATCAATAAGAAGCATGAAATGCATTTCACCATTGAGTCCTTTTTTTATGATAGGTTTGCATATATCAGTGTATACTAACTCCAAAGCTCTTGTGGTCAAATATTATTTTTCCTTTAATTTGTTTCTAGTTTTCTTTCCCATCTGGCACTCCCTACATACAATGCTAGCAAGCCTAGTAATTTTTGGCATGTCTCTTACAACTTTAGAGAAATTCATCTTCATTAGGTTGTTAAAGTTTATGTGTCCCATTATTTTGTGCCATAATCAACATTTATTTTTTAGTGTGAAGGAGCAAATGCCTACGTTATTTTTTTTCATATAATAGAAATTACAATTTTTAACACCCTTTACAACAAGTTTTCTAGAAAAAATTTTGGTTTCACATTTTCCTCCAAGAAAATTGACCTCAAAGCCTTTATCACAAAATTAAAGTAGACTTAAAATACTTTTTCTTAAACCCTTAACATAGTAAACATCACCAACATTATACTTTCCACCAATAGAAATAGATTCCTTAACACATATAGTTGTAGAGCGTTCACTAATAAAAGTGACTGGTCCTTCATTATAATTTTCAATATTTACAAACACTCTTCTATTAATTTTCATATGATTTGAATAACCATAGTCAAATATCCATGATCTATATCCTTCTTTCATATTTAGAGAAGTATTTACAATTTATTTTACAATATTCTACTTTCCAAATCTATCATTATCATTTACTTGATAGAAAAGAACAAACTTCAACATTTGAGTCACTCCCTTATTCATCTTCTGATGAGTGAGTCTCCATTATGCAAGATTTTTTTTTCCTTATCATTGTTATCTATCCTAGAATTCCCATTGTACCTTCTGGAGCTTTCTTTCCTTTTTTCATCACCAGATTTCTTCCTATCTTCCTGAAAGGGATATTTAGTAGTATAATGTCCTACTCGTCCACAAGTAAAACCTTTGAATGGTAAATTACCTATTTATATTTTCTAGATCATTTATTTAGTCTTCAGATAAATTTTTCTTCTTCATCTTGAGAAGGTTCATCTTCAGTATTCTTAATTTTCTTGAGAGTAAAATATTTTCTCACACACTAGTTCTCCTCAAGCTCTAACAACTTGAATGTAGTGACAATACCATAGAGATCCTCCAAACTTTATTTCTCCATATCACAAATTTTTTGAATAGAAATCAACAAGGCTTTTTACGTCTTAGTCATTTTCCTCATCACTTTAAGTAGTCTAATTATCTTCTAGAGTTCCACCATAGCCTTTAATAGAAATTAAAATTTCATTTACTCAGTGTAGGTAGCCTTTGATGTTTTCATCCTAATTTTTTTTCAGAGTCTCAAACTTGTGCTTCAAAATTTGTAACTTATTTTTCTTGATCTTTTTGTCTCCTTAATAAATTCCTACAAGCTTCTCCCATACATTAAATATGGTTTTCAACCCCATGACTTTCAATAATTTTGAGTCACCAAGACTATTTATAATAGAATTCATTTCCTTTGTATTTTTCTTGTGTGCTTTGAACTCATCTGGTGTAGAAGGTGCCCCAAATGGTGGAGGAACATAATGCTTTTTATATAGCATCCATAATACCATATGTTATCTATAGAGTCCAAATGTGATTTTATTCTCTACTTCCAAAAAGTATGATTTTTCCATCAATTTTTACCCTGGTGACATGTTCACTATCCATCTCGGATCTTCCTCAAGAAGTTAAACTTTTCCTAGAGGAACCTTTCTCTAATAAAAATTGTTGAACATCACTGGATATTGAGATCAAGGATGAACCAACATAATAAATTATTTAGTGATTCTCCTATAGTTCTCAATTACTATTTATTGTTCCAACTAATTATTGAAAAAATGCATAGTAATAAAAGAACACATACATGAACATAAGATTTATATGGAAAAAAAAAGTGAGAAAGTCCACGGTGAGATTCTTACTCACTATATAAAATAATTGATTAGAAAGTTTTAGGCAAAAATCCAAGGAACTCACTATCCATGATGTTTTGGACACAGTGCCAAGGAACTCACTATTCTATGTTGGAATAAATTTATTTTACTATTTACTAATTACTTAAGTTTACTTAGGTAGCCTCATTAATGAGGTAGATAGATGTTATTGAGTCCTATCTGGACTCTAACTCATCTTGAGTATGTTGTTGAGTTCTATAAAAAATTAACTTCTTCAAGGTTGAGACACTTGTCTCAACCCTATCCTTGTTTTCTATATTCCATTGCCTATTTAAGTAGATCCTTGGTATGTTTATACATACCTCAATCAATAAATTTATAGTGTTTATAACTTCTCTCTTATGAAGGATGTCTATAGACTGGGTTCTGGGTATAGGATGACTATCCTAACACATTTCTTTTGGGAGATCACAAACATTTATGTCACTATATGGACCACATCCATTTGGCTCATGGATCTTCTTTAAAGGATCTCCTCTTTTCCAACCTAACAATTGTCATTTGATTAATCATGGATTTGTGGAAAGTAGATGTTGGTCCCCTTTATGGATTAGCTATCATCTTTGACCTTTCTCACACTTTTTCATCCCTCTAGGCTGACATATCCCTTTTGGTCAGTATTTTTTGGGTGGGAGGTGTGCTTCAAGATAATTTTGTATTTTTTCAACCATTTAATTTTGACTACCACTCCTTTCATAGTGGAAAAGCACTTTATGCAAGAAGGTTAATTGCTTTGCATAGTGTACTTTTTGGGTCTCACTCCATTCATTGGAGTTGGTATTCAATTTTTTTCCATAGATAAACTTCTTCATGGAAACAATCTCTTCATTTTTATGGTGGTAGTTGAGTAAAGGCCCGCATTCCTTTTGAAAGGGACTTTAGACCAACACTTTCTCTTTGTGTGGCTCACATTATCCAAGGAAAATCCCATTACTTTTTGGTTGAGTTATAAGCATATTTTGATGAGTAGTAGGTAAGAAAATTGTTTTCTTTATCTATAATGGCCCTCTATATGTCCAATTTAGTGTGGATTTGCATCATATCTAGCAATGTTTTTCTTCTACTTTCAATAGTTCTTGGTGGTTATGGGTTGGCGCACAGAGCCACCATCAGACCCAGCCACCTGATTGGCTCTTCTTGGGCCTTCTCCATCTGCAAGGGACACTCTTTTCTAAAATGTTGAGTAGATAGTACCATGGAGGACCAAACCCTTTCCCCCAGTTATATAAGAGGGTGGGCCATGTTTTTCACCTTTCAGCTCTAATAGGCAATTTTATTCACCCGGTCATACCTTGGACAACCAGAGTATGGTTTTAGCAGCTTGAAGTATGGTCACAAAGGTGATTTCATGCACTCTTTCTTGTATCATTTTTTCAAGAGTTTCTTTATTTTTTGTCCTTATGAACTAGTTGAACATGATTTATAAGCACTACTTTTAGATGAATTAGATCTAGTGTCATTTCTTTTGGGGATTTTGCACACATGATGTGCCATTTTTATTGTACTCAAACCAAATTAGAAAGTCCCATGGGGGTTTGTGTAAAGCCTTTGTTTTCCAATCACAACTTTTTCAAAGTGAGAGTTCCTCCATGACAACAAAAAAATTATTGATATTCTTGCCTCATGCAAATGTGTAGTTTTAACACACACACCCTTTTCTTACTTGCAGATACACTTTTGGTCCCTTATACATAGCCCAATGACACTTCATTTTAGTGGATCTATCAAGCCTCACAAAAGACAACATTATGGGGGGTATCATATTGTTCATGATAATGCTTCCTTGGTTTTTCTTGAAGTGCATTGAGACACTCTTTCATTCCTTTTTTTTGGGGATGCTCCTTGGTTTAGCTTGAATTGTGTTGTGACACTCTGGTGTTCCTTTTCGACTATTGCACCTATATTTTCATCATGGCAGAGAAATGATGATGGTATCACTCAAACAACATCATTAGTTGTGTAGTGAAGGCCACTTATATAGATTCATGTGCCATTTGTATCTTTGATCGACATATGTTATTTCCATTATTGTCATCTGATCATTGTTCGATAAGTGCTAACTAGAAAATTCATACAGATTGTTGTCTTCCCAATCATCATATTTTTAAAGGAGATCATTAGATATAGAACCATATCAGTCATCGATAGTTGTCTACATATTCTTTTTTCTTCAGTGATTTTCATGTTCATGATTTTAGACCATATTTTTGAAGGCTTCTCAAACCTTCATATTCTCTCCTTTGGAGAGGAGTTTTATCCCATTGGATTTTCTCATTTTATTTGGTTATGAGAGATTTATTTGTATATGTACATGGGTACCTATCATTTCTTTTCTTGTGGGACCCATATAGATCTCTACTGCATTTTTGTACTCCCTAACTTGCACTTAAGGAGGGGTGTTGGAGTAAATAGTTTTTACTATTTACTACTTACTTAAGTTTACTTAGGTAGCCTCATTAATAAGGTAGATATATTTTATTGAGTCCTATTTGGACTCTAACCTCTCATCTTGAGGATGTTTTTGAGTTCTATCATAACTCACTTTCCTCTAGGTTGAGACACTTGTCTCAACCCTAACCTTGTTTTCTATATGCCCTTGCCTATTTAAGCAGAGCCTTTGTATGCTTATACACACCTCATTCAATAAATTTCTAGTGTTGATAAATTCTCTCTTCTAGAGAATTTATATAGACTGGGTTCTGGGTATAGGATGACTATCCTAACATTCCAAAGATAACTTGCACAACAAAATATAGATATCCACAATGCTACTTAGAGATCACATTGTCTTGTAGTAGAAAAAGAAAATATAAAAATATATAGGATCTCCTTATCAACTTTAATAATATTTATATAGGATTAAAAAATTCATACTTCTTCTCTTCATCTTCTAGATTAATCTATTTTCACATTAAATCCACATACACTTTGGAATCACCTCGCATGCTCTATTACATCTTTCACCTTTTTTTTTTTAAAATATTGTTTGTCCATCAAAAACATCATCAAGGTCATTCTTCATGATAAATATAAGAATTATTAATACATAGTTGGCCATTATGAGATTTTTTTAAAAATGTAGTCTACCCAAGGAGATAAAAGAGACCCAAAATCATGTTAAAAATTCTTCTTTAAGCATTATGATCAAAGTACATGTATTTCATCATTCTCCAAATCTAGTCCCAAAGGTTATAAGTAGAAAGACATTAAAACATGCTATCACTCTATTGAAAAACATTCTCTAAAATACATAATTTCATGCAAAGTACAACACACCATGATAGTATCATCCTTGACCTCTTAACTCTTTCCTTATTAGGTATATCTAGTCAAATAATAGTATTACACTTGTGATAATAAATCTTCACCTACAAAGCAATCCATCAAAAGATATCTGAACTCAAATACACCACAAACCATCTAACCATGTTCACGAAAATAAACAACCTAAAATACCAATACAAAGAAATGAGGAGCATTACTCAATCATGTTCAAACCATCCATGATAGCCCACCTTAGTGTCAACAATTAGTTCACCATAACTTCTGCAAAAGGAAGGTTGGGAATATTTAAGCGTGATAGTGCAATATTAATAGTGTAAATTCATTATAATCGAAACCACATATATCCATAATCTTATGTAGAATATTGAAAACTATTCTCACATAAGGTCTTCAAATAATCTTTCTTTCATATTTCATCTTAACAAACTTCTATATTTTGGATATACCTTATCTTGTCTCATAATTTATATCAAAACATTATATAAACACACAATGTTGAATAATTAATATCCTTCATTCACTCATCCCACCAAATCAAAATTGTCTAATACTCTTTATTGGTAATTATTCTTCAAATATTCTTTACCAGTCAATAATCTTTAGCTTCACAATCTCATCAAGTTGACATCAATAAAAATATAGAGCATAAAATCCTAACAACCTCTTTCCCAAAAAACTCCACTGAACTAAATTTTTCATTCATGCATGTAGAGAGAAGGAAAATTGAATTGTTTGTTTTTGGAGGAAAATTTCTATTATAACTACATTTAACTACAACTACGGTGGCACCCCTATAAATGTGGAAGTGCAAGTCCATATCACCTCTATGATTTAATTGATTTTATCCCTTTTCCATTTCTTTGAAATTAATGAGGGAAATGTTGAAAACAAAAAAAATTATTGAGACGGTGGTTGTTTGGACTGCTTATTATACTCCTTGAAATTTTCTAAACATGTGTCCAAGTCTCCCTCTTCAATTCTATCAACCCATTCAATTTTGAACTTGATCATGCTAAGAACATATTTTAATTTATTAGGTGCATGCTACGACTAAACTTTTCTTCTACTAGTTTGTCCCACATGGAGAGCATGATGTAAATTCTTTTCAATTTTCTTGAGCTTTCCCTAGAAAGACAAGAACCTACAGTGGAGGTGATGAATAATTTGTATGATTGGAGATCTTGTAGGTGATTATTGTATGGAGTTGTTTCACACTTGAGGACCATTTTGGTTGTTTCACCCAGACCAGTTTCAGCTAGAACATGTTCGGCGGTACATACATGTCACACATGCGGTTCCATGTGGCATCGATGTGGTAGATGGGTTCTGGCCGAAATGGGTCCGGACAAAACAGTTTCGATCAGAACCCCTAAAACCCATATATATACCCCAAAATTTGGTTAGAATGACTCATTTGCACTGAGAACCTTTTGAGAATTGGGGAGTGGAATAGGAGTACTTCGTCCGAAAATAGGTAGGATTTTTTTGTTTTTTTTTAATGTTTTAAGTATTGTTTTGTTAAATTAATGTAGTTGTAATATTATTTGATGATTTTTGTTTTACTTCTATTATTTTTAATTTTAGAAAATATAAAATATTGTTTATGTAGATTTTTTTTCCAGTTAAGATCATATGTTAGTTACTTAGTTAATTAATTTAGTTTTATTACATATGTTTCAAAACATTAGGAAAATGATACAAAATAGTAGGAAATGTTACAAAACATTAGGAAAGTGTTACATTAGGAAAATGTTACATCAGGAAAATTTTACATTAGGAAAATGTTAATTAGTAAAATATTATTTAGTTAATTAATTTAGCTTTATTACATATGTTACAAAACATAAAACCAAAATGAAACTGAAACATAAATCAACATTAACTCTAACAAATTAACCCTAACATGAAACTGAAACATAAATCAACATAAAATCTAACAAATTAACCCTAAAATGAAACTAAAAGATAAATCAACATAAACTCTAACATGAAACCTTAACCATATTGAACCCTAACATGAAACCCTAACCATATTGAAACCTAACATGAACCCTAAGAAAACCTTAGGAAAATGTTACAAAACATTAGGAAAATGTTACAAAACATTAGGAAAATGTTACAAGACATTAGAAAACATTAGTATTACAATGTTCATGTATTAAACATAATATTATACCCTAACATGTGAAAACCTAATATGAAACCAACATCTTGAACCCTAACATGAAACTGAAACATAAATTTTAACATAAACCTTAACATGAACCCTAACATGAAACCCTGTCCATATTGATCCCTAACATGAAACCTAACATGAAACCAACACATGAAACTGAAACATAAATCAACATAAACCTTAACATGGTAAATTGAATTTTTCTTTTGAACATACATGTATTTGTGTTTTCTTTTATCTATTTTATCTATCATGACATGGCATTAGGTAGAAACTAACATGAAACTGGAACATGTTAACCAACATAAACCCTAACACTAAACAAACATATATGAAACCTAACCATGTAAACTTAATTTAAAAGTAGATCCTTAAACCCAATTGAGAAATAAACCATAACATGTTAAACCAACATGAACCCTAACCTTCAACTAGAACACGTAATAGAAACCAATATAAACCCTAACATGTTCAACCAACACATGAACCCTAACCTTCAACTAGAACACTAGAAACCAAAAGGAACAGGCTAACCACGAACAAATTAACCCTAAACTTAATTGAGAAATAAACCAAGTTGATTATCCCTAAACCTAAACATTCAACATTAATCTACATTCAACTAGGTTAGTTGTAAACCTAGAGACAAAATTAAACCATAACACAAAACCTCTTTTCGTTAGAAAATATGTGCACATGTATGTATATGATTTTAAATAATTTTTCTTTCAAATGTATATGCATTCAAGTGTTTTCAAGTTTATTTATTTGTAACACGTGTTTAAAAATATATAATTAAATTAGAATTGGACCATGTACATGTGCAGAGATCTACATATATTCTTCTTTATACTTTCAAGCATATAGATCTATTTTTTCTATCACATGGCATCAGGTAGAGGGGTATCACCTATAGATTCTAGAGATGCTAGTGTATAGGGGGGTGGTAGTGACCACTCTTCTCATAGATCTGCTAACTCTAGAGAGGGAAGAGAGAAATTATTCACTAGTACCATAGCTTGATTGACATAAGCTATTGAGGTTCTTAATCAAAGGATCCAGTCATCCACCACGCTCCCTAATAGGGATAGGGTGAAGATCATTAGAGAGGACCTAGTTTATCTGATTGACACAATTCAATCATACAACCCTTATGATAGGTTATCTATTGATACATTCTATACTTCTCTCTCCTACAATGTTACTGGCGCTATAAAGTATAGATAGGTTGATTTAGAGGTCTCCACCGCTATGGTGAAGATCATGTTTCCTCATCACCGAGACAAAGCTCAGGTTAGAGGTTATATGACTACTTGATGTGAGGATGACCTTGTTGCACCATTTATATATCCTTGACGGTTGGATGCTCATCATAGGTGGCCCCGGAAGGATGAGCTTCCACTATATTTCTGCAAACAATTGCTTGCAAAATTTTATTTGCATCATGATGTTGCTTACACAGATTTTCTCGGTCATGTTGGGCAGGGGAGGAGGAGATTATCAGATAGATTTAGAGGGCCTAATGACCCAGTGCCTTCTAATAAGAGGGAAAAGGTGGGTCCAAACATTTTGATCATACCAAAAGGTTTGGAAATGGTAGCTGTAGGACAAAGTGTACCTAATGATAGGATTAGGATAGATGTATTTTCTAGTATCGCGAGTATCATGACACAGGTTCATGAGATGGAATCTAATCATTTAGGGAGATACATGTTACATATCCATTCTGGCATTCCTCCACCTACACAAGATGCATGCTCTAGTGTTGATCCATACCAGATTGTAGATATACCATCTCCCTTAGAGGTTGTAACTATATTAGATTTGGTCTAGTTGTGTCGTATGGGCGCATGTTTATCCAGTGATCTACTTTACACATATCAAGCTTTATAGATTATCAGTGGGGTTCCTCTCAGGGATGTCCCATCATTTGTCCCCACCATTCTTAGCAGATCTACTGGATTAGGTTCTCAGGTTGTATAGAGATAGGAGGATATTCCCACACCACCTACAGCTCCTCAAAATATTGCAGTTGACAAGGATGCACCTCACCAGTCTACCCAGGCCACTTCATCATTTCCAGTTCATCTAATTTTTACTAGCTTGCTTATGGATGACCATATTGATCCCTTAGAGGTGTCCTTACATAAGCAGATTGATCCCGATGATGTGTCCTTACATGAATCATAGTTTAGTGCTATTGGGGAAGCATTACATGCTACTACAGTATATATTTATTTAAATTTTGATGTATTTAATTAACTTACACATGTACATGTATAAATAATTTGAATTAAAATTTTTATTTTAATATATATGTACATGTTCTTCAGAGTATTCTAGATAGTATGGAGTGTGGATATGGACATTTACAGACTCCTGGTGATCCTGTGCATCATGACAGCTAGGTAAATTTATATGTTTTTCCAAAATTAATTTTTCTATGATTGTAAGTATTTAATTTATTATACATGTGCGTATGCATGACACATATATTTCTTTTATTGCACACAGAGATCAGGAGGAGGTGGACCATCATCAGGTCACATATCAGGATACAGTCCTAGTTGAGCACATATGATATTTTACATATTTCATGTTTCACAGATATATTCTAGACATTTCATATACATACATGTTATTTTAGACATATCTATATTCTAGACATTTCATCTACATGTTATTTCAGACATATACATATACATTTTATATGTTGGTATATTATTTCATATTTTATACATTACATATATACATGTTCATTTTAGTCATTTCATATATGTATGTATGTTATACATGTGAATGAGTTAAATACATGTTACTTTTAGACATTTCATATCTGAATGAGTTATTTCATATTTTAGAGTTTTTTTTATGTAAGTAACTAGTGTATTCAAATTGTCATATAAGTAATTTAAAATACAATTAGCTAATCTATTCAATTTATCATGTAAGTAATTTAAAGTCATTTAAAAGGGGATGTCTTAAGGGGAGGTATCAAAACATACACATCAAAACATAAATCTATAACAATATACATAAAAGCTATATAATAAACTCATTGAACAATTAAAATACAATTAACTAATCTATTCAATTTGTCATGTAAGTAATTTAAAGTCATTAAAAAGGAGATGTCTTAAGGGGAGGTATCAAATCATACACATCAAAACATAATCTATAACAACATACATAAAAGCTATATAATAAAGTCATTGAACCATTAAAATACAATTAACTAATCTATTCAATTTGTCATGTAAGTAATTTAAATTCATTTAAAAGGGGATGTCTTAATGGAATGTCTTAAGGGGAGGTATCAAAGTATACACATCAAAACATAATTCTATAACAACATACATAAAATCTATATAATAAACTCATTGAACTATTAAAATATAATTAACTAATCTATTCAATTTGTCATGTAAGTAATTTAAAGTCATTTAAAAGGGGATGTCTTAAAGCGAGGTATCAAAGCATACACATCAAAACATAAATCTATAAAAACATACATTAAAGCTATATATCAAAACCATTGAACCATCAAAATATACATTATAAAAGAATACACAATTTACCAAGCATGCGTAACTATAGAGTTCAAACTGTAGAGTTCAATAGCATATATCCAATATCCAATACATTAAGTAAGAGTTCAAATTGTAGAGTTCAAATATGAAAGTACAAGAGCTACAAAAAGAATTCTATCCTAAAGCTCCTGGTACATATAATCTGAATCCTCTCTATCTTTTATTATCTCCAAAAAAATTTCATGTTCTTCAATTGGAAACCTCCACTTTTGATTGTCACGTCCTCTTTTTTGCAATGTCGCAAATTGCAACTTTGTTGCTATAACCAAGTGACTATAATGTAGAACTTTTTGGCCAGACATATATTCAATAAATTGAACACCATTTATATCTATCTTTATTTGCTGATAATATGTTAATTCAATAACAACTAAACTAGTCTGATATTACTGTCCATCACCATCTACAATTTCTTCTAGCAACTTGTATTTTACTTTCGTGCATCTTAGTAGAAAATAATCTACACTTTCTACATTGTGAGGATCTGCAACCACAACAAAATATCACCTATACAAATCCAGATTAGATATTAAATTCAAATCAAAAGTACAATAAATTAAATTACAATAAAAGAACATGTACATGTGCATGCACATGTAACAACTAAATCAGATACATGCTCATAATTATCTAAATATATAGGATCATGAATGTTTATGTCAATGTCATCATCTTCATAAGGAGGCATTCTAATTAACTCCTTCATATCCCATTGTGAAACATATCCATTTTCAATATTCCCACATTGACTCATTGGATTGTCCTCAACACAGTCAGCAAAAAAATATGATTTTTCTCTTACTTGAATCAATAGAGGCTTGTGTTGTCTGGTACTCATCAATTGATGCAAACTTCTGATACCAACAATCCTTTGACAATTCTAAGGATTAAATCGATCTATATCTATTACAAATGTGAAATGAAAGTTGCACATTTTTAGATCAAAAATTATGATAACATAGATGAACACAAAATCAAATTTTAATTTATATTTTTCCTACAAAATATAAATTACCTTTCACTTGCCAAAAATAACGTTTGTTGAAATTGGTGTCCCGACTAGAAAAAACGATTTTGACACCATTCAACAATTTTATTTGAATTCTCTATCATGTTAGCTATAAATTTTTGAACTATCAGTTTAAAGCAAATAGATCTAAGTTTAAATTATACTATTTGATATATATATA
>MU228104.1:12169135-12183260 GCA_018584345.1 Thuja plicata
TATATATATTGTTCACACCATTTGTACCTGCAAGTTCATGCTGGTGAAGTGCATGCTTCACACATGCTCCTACTTCATCATGCTCTCTTTTTCCATGTGCACTTTTAAAGAAGTTCCACAGAAACTTAACATTGCATCTAGGATGTTGCATAACTAGCCAATGAAAGGATTTTGTAGATTTAAATTGTCCTGCAAGATTAGGTTGTTGTATGCAAGATTATGATCATTTAATAATTAAACAAGTAATGAATGAGAATGAAAATGAATTGAAGTGCATACACTTACCTGCACAACCATCAGACCAAATCTAGTGTTGTGAATCTTTTATCTCATGATTCGCAATATATTCAAAATACATTGCAAGGAAATGAGCCACATAGCTCCTAGAATGAACCTTATCATCACTAATATAGAAATGAACCTCCTTAATGATAATGTGTTCATTGGGATTGGTACTTTATACATCATCCAAAACAAATTGTGTGTGTCTATAGGTCACTTGCACAAATATTGCAACTTGCTCAAAATGATAATATTGAGCTTGAAGCTCTGATTGAGGGGAGAATGTATAGTTCTCAGAGAAATCTATAACTGAAAGAATACAACTAGGTGGAAAAAATATTTTTGAATCATGAAACTGTTTAGCTTTCCATCGTGCACCATGACAATGATGGATATGTGGATAAATTATAGTACAAAACCTGGTCATAAACTCAAGGTAGGGAAATTCACTCTCCTTCATTACAATTTTTTTGGATTCATCTCTGGTCTTAGTTTGGTATGTCTCATGTTCAAATATCTTCCACAAAACTAGAGTTGCAACATTAATATTCTCAATTTGCAATGGAAATTTATGTAAATCTCCATAATAATTGCACGCACTCTTTATACATTGTACTTTGAACTCATCTAAATCTTTTGATTTCTCACATAAAATAGACTTCACAAATTGTGTTATACTTCGAGGGATGACCATATCTGATTTAAGTACTTCCATAACCTTTTTATATGATTGCAAATATAGATGAAACTAAACATGATTTTGGCAACAACAAGTTTCACATACCTTATTTATGCGTACAAAGAAAGGGCACAACCTCTCAAACATTCTTTGACATATTTTCACATCTAAAAAATCTTGCTTCAATGCTTCAAACAATTCACTTTGTGTTGTATCTATAAAATGTTTTGGATGTTTAGTTTTTGTACCGGTCTTTCATCTTTCATATGTATAGTATCCCTTATATTAGAAGAAGCACGAGAGTGAGCAGTCCAATATTCAATGACCATCTTTTTACATCTTCAGAAATTTTGTCTTTTCGAGGAAGACTACAAATATTAACCCAATTCTTTTGAATATTTTCATCTAACATATTTCAATTCCTAATATATCTTTAAACAGTTCTTCTAGATACATTCAGTAAATTATAAATTGCATATGCTTGTTTTCTTTGTGTCAAACTCCTACTAGATAAAGTAGTCATCAATGCTCTATGTACTGTTAGCTCTTTTTATTTTAGGAATCAATTCAAACAATAATAAATACCTGACCCTCTATTCCCAACTCGGATTCATACATGAACAAGGATAATTAAAAAGGATGCTATCCTTCTTCACTTTGAGTTCCACAAACTCAGGCGGGTGCACCTATCTTTAGATTCACTGATTCACAAAGAATATCATAGTTGATCAAGGATTTGTAATCCTTCTTCTTTTTAAGTTCTCAGAACTAGGAAGGCTAACCTATTTATTCTCTCTTTAAGGAATCACTAAAGTGAATTGTATTAAATAAAATTAACTAGACATGTATTTGAGATAACAGAAACATAAAGATTGATTAATATTGGATTGATGATAACAACCACTGATCAACATTTTGGCCAATGCCTAATCATGGGTCATAGAGTCAAAATAAACACACATATATCAGGGATAATTAATTGAAATATTAACAAAACCTCAGATGGAATGCCTTACATAATATCCTCTCATCCTCACACCCCTGTATCAAATTCCTCCATAAACCCTAACCCTCTGCAATTATGTGCAAGATTTAAACTCTCTTTGAAAGCAACTCACAAATAATGACATAGTTACCTCATAACCAGTATACTCAAATTGTCTTACAAATTGAACATACAAGAACTAAGAGCAAACACAAAAAGACATCATTGGTGTAAAAATGGATATTCCATTGTATTTCATTAATATAATCTTGACATTAGTACATTGAAAGACTCAAAACCAAAGCTTAGACACAATTCAAAAGTCTTCTTTGCAGTTTCTATTTTACCATCCTTGTTACAACATTACAATTTTCTACCTAAAGGCAGCCTTAGTCATCTTGGAATATTTCAAGAATGAAAGATGCAACAAGCTTCATATGACTAAGCTATAAGACAAAAATTAGACCTCTCAGAAAGGACAAAAGGGCAGGCGGAAAGAAAAACCCCTCCTTGTATAAGACACCTTTGATGCTTTGTCTTTGGACCACTTGAACACTTGTAACTGCTCCAAAATGTTAGGCCTTTATCATCTGGCGTCTGTCATCTTTGCTGATGTGGCACTCTGCACTCATCTTTTCTAACTATTACACAACCACTGGGATTTTTTGTTATTCATACATTACCAGTTTTTGTTGCTCGAACAACTACTTGATACTGGCTTCTCCAAGAGGTGAACATCTCATCACTTGGCCATTTGAAATTGATAACATTCTCCTTTTGAGTATTGAATTCCTCCCAATCAACATAAGCCTTCTCAACCTCTACTTCCCAAGACTCAAAAAATGCCCAGGCGTTAGTGATAACTTCAATAGACTTGACAAACCAACCTATATTTTTCAATATAATAATACTATTTGTCCTATTTGTTAGTGCCTCATTTAACTATCTTAACCACAGGGCTTCATAATTTATGTTCCCACTCTTTTTGAACATGTTGGGGAACAAATCATATTTATCTTTAGAAAACTCCCTTCTTAGAGTCTCTACCTTTTGAATGACCATACTCCTATTGGTTTCTATGTTTGTCATCAGCTTGAGGCACTTGTGAGTATTGGTCAAGGCAATATCAACATTGTTCTATTCCTTAGACATGGAATAGATTGTCTTCACATCAACCTTTTTCAATTTCCAATTGTCAACTATTGATCCCCAACTTTCTTTATCTTTATCACTCTAATCCGTTAAACTGGAAATCTTTTTTCCCATTAGATAAAGATTAGATAGATCAATTTCAAATGGGCACTGCTTAAGGTTGGAATATATCTTATTCGCATGTTTATGCTTTATCAGATCTTCTACCTCTTTATACACAGGGGATTCTTCAAGGTCCTTTTCACTTTGTTTCTCCAACCTATTTTTCTTAGCAATCAAATTGTTCTTTGCAGCCTCTAACTTGACTTGTTTAGCATCAATGAATGCTTGAGTAGTGGGGTTTGTTGGCGCAGGGTATGGGGGATAAGTCACAAATGGACTAGATGAAGAAGGTTGATGAGGATCCCGTGTTATCATTATTAGAGGGGTAACTTGGGGGATTTTCTTACCCTATAAGGTGGCAATCAAATTATCATTTTCAATGGACTTCAATACCTCCTCATTGTATGCCTTCAATGTTTTCTCAAAATTTTCAGCCAGGATCAAGATCT
The DNA here is from genome assembly GCA_018584345.1 of Thuja plicata. Classification (NCBI taxonomy): domain Eukaryota; kingdom Viridiplantae; phylum Streptophyta; class Pinopsida; order Cupressales; family Cupressaceae; genus Thuja; species Thuja plicata. The sequence continues at coordinate 12,172,785 of MU228104.1, forward strand.
CCTCATCTCTTGTTATTGCCACTTCTAAATTAAACTTTGCAACCTCAAGAGTGGTGGTAGCTGCATGTGTTGCTGATGTATCCAAGACCCTACTTACAATAAGGCTACCCACCTATTTAGCTTGATCATCTTTATTGTTCCTCTTGGGATCTCTTTTCATTAGGTGCCACATGACAAGGGCTGCATGATCCTTACTAAACTTTACTCCTTTGGAAGCTTGTTTAGATTCCAACTCAGTAGCATAGACAGTCTTGGTCTTTTTCCTCACTGCATCAAAAATAATAGCATCTGCAAGATCCCACTCTAGGAGTAGTAGTACCCTTTCCCTTTGAACCAGTGCTCTTCCTTGCTCAGGAGTTATCTTTTCAAATTTAGAGATCATCTCTAATTTGATCTCATTTTCAATCTCTTCATAGCTCCTCTCAGGTTGCTCAGATTTCTTCTGTTGGCATTTTCTCTTAAATTCATCTATGTGAGTTCTCCATAAAAATTGTAGGAATGCTCGAGCCTTTACAAAATTATCATCAGAGAGAAATTGATTGTTGGCTTGTAATGTCAAAGGATCCAATTCCTTCCAAGCATATTCTGCTATAGTTAGGTCTAGAGTTGCATTCTTAGGGATTTTAGGCATACCTTCATGTAGCTCTTGAGGTGTGACAACTATTTGTTTGAAATTCCCCATATGCACCAGTTGCTCTACCATAGATTGCTCGTCAATGTATAATGGGAACTATGAAGGAGAGTACACATCTGCCTGTCGCTATTGTTGTTCTCCTTCTACCTTTTGATTCTTGGGAGAAGGCTATGATTGAGTACTGGGATCCACTGGCCCTTTTATTTTTGGCTCCAAAATATTCTCTATTTGAGGCAATATAGCCTTATAACCTTTTCTCTGATATACCATATATTTCCTAGAAGAAACATTTCTGACTATAGCTATTCTACTCATCATAGTTTTTTCCCTTTCAGGCTCAGTTTGTATGATATTTTCCCTTTTTTGATTCAATGCTTCCATGATACCTTCAAACATTTCCATCAGAGAATCTATTTTCTTAGCCCAAGGTTGGAATACCTTCAATGGGGCATACAATTTGTTAAAGTGATTTACAAAGTCTAGGCTCTTCTTGTATGCAAGCCATTTTTCTTTCCTAATGGATTGCTCCATTATGTCAAATTCATTTATGATAATATCTTCTAGAAAGTTGAATTGATGGTTCAATACCAGGCGCTTTGTCTTTTCTCTAAACATACCTATAATAAAAGCCTCAGGATCAGCACACCTGGATAAAGCTGTGGTTAAATGGTAAGGGGCCATAAATTTGTGCATGTGTGACCATCCTCCCTTTGTAATAATAAATTGATGGGCTATTATAATAGTAGGAAAATAGTTCCTCTCCCTTTTCCAGTCAATGCCTCATCCTGCAAACCCCCAATTTGTCTGATTATCTCAGCCAATCCCAATTTCATAGGCACTCTGTAAGGCAATACATAAGGGATTGCCTTGAAACCATATACTCTAAAAAATATGGAAACTAGATACAAGATGATATCTCCCAAATTATGTACAATTTTCAACTTTTGATTATAATCCTTAGGTCTCAATAATTCTAACAGTGATATAGGTATCCTAGGATCATCATCCAACAAAAGATTCCTCATTCTGGCAGCAAAGCATCTATCAAAAGTAATATAACTTGCCTCTTGATTGTCCCAAGTCATATCTGCATTCCACAGTTGCACTGGCATTTGTTCATCATCTTTGATTTTGACCAACTCCATCTCCTTCTCAAAAAATCCTGCCCCCTTGAATAACAACATGTACATTAGAAAAGAATACCAAGTGAATGGCTTAGTGACATTTTTGGCTTGGATGCCTATCAAGCCTTCATGTATCAATTCTACCACATAATGAGCGAAATCAAAGGTCACTGGTAGATGAGGGTGTAAAATATGCACTATCATGTACGTATAGTGGATGGGCATCTCCTTTTTTTGATCAACACCCAAAATTTTACACAAGGCCCTGTAAACTCCCATGGCCTTTGGAGAAAAGTAGTCCAACTTGAATGGCTCCTTGGTATTTTTACCTACCACAACCAAATCTCCAATTTTGTTAAAACAATCTATCAAGGGCCCATTTTTAAAATAATCCCTTTGAGCTTGGTACATCATTGTGAATTGTTTGAAATCAATAATATCCATAGGGCTATTTTCATCATTCAATTTAAAGACATTTTTAATTTCATCAGTAGTTATATTGACCATAATGTATCCATTTTGTCCCTGATTACCCTGGCTATTTTATCATATTTATCAGCCAATCTCATTAATTAATCTATATCCCTAAAAACCTTGGGCACGACCAATTTACCTACATCAAATTGCCATACATTACTGTTTGGGACACAAGCATGCCTTTGACTGAAAAAAATCCTAAACAATTCTAAACATGCCATTCCTATATCTGCATCCTTGGTTCATTTCCCTAGATCATATAGACCATCACCAAGCTTGACTCATGGGTTCTTGGGAATCATCTCTTTTTCTTGAGTTGGATTGTTGGTTGACTCAGGAAATTGTTGTAAAAAATCATCATAGACATATCTGTCTTGATAATTTTCCTTGCCAGAGAACTCTCTCCTAAGCGGCATTTCTTAATAGAAGCTCTATAGTTTTAACAATTTAGCAATATGACAAGACAGAAAAACTACGAACCCTAGTAACTCTTCAGAATTTAAGAGACAAACTGAAAACATACCAGAAAAATACCCATTCTGCAAACAGCTCTAAATTTGACCACTGAAACTTTTTTTTTTTCTCTGTAACTCAACAATTGTGTCGAGAAAACAAAGAAAAACTAATTAAATAATAATCCTATCACTGGTGAGCAATAAATTTTACTTTAGAGCACACACGTTTGCCATTACTTCAATCCACTTTAAACTCTTCACGGTTAATGGTTCAAAAACATTGAACTGGTATCCTTGAATTATGACCATTGATTCTGACGTATTTCATTGCATATGACGGCTTATACAAGTCTTTCCTACATAGGGCACATGTCAAGTTGTCACTTTCCCTTGAAGCTGAGATCTTCACTATTAGTGCATATGAAATAAATGACAATCATCGATTGAAATATTACATAAGATTTGTCTTGTTCACTTCCGTAATTACTCGGACCCACCTGGGAAAGATGTCAAGTTGTCACTTTCCCTTAATGCCGAGATCTTCAATAGTTACTTTATATGGAATAAATGACAACCGTCAGATTCCAGGCTAACATAAACACTGTCCAACTCATCTCTGCAGCTCTTTGGACCCACTCGTGACACATGTCATCTCATCACTTTCCCTTGATGAGTAATTCAACCACATCTTCACCATAAGTCTTTACGCCAGCCGTTAGATTAAATCTAACTTGTCCTCCTTTAATCTTGACCTTTATAACAACACTCTGGCCCACCATATTCCACGTGGCTTTACGGTGCGTTCCCTTGATAGTTATTTCGTGTGCATCTTTGTTATGAGGGAAAGTGACAGCTATTAGTTTAAACAAAACAACATGACACTTAATAGGTTTTACAACATAAGCAAACTTAGGACTTTAGGGAAATAAATATGCTCGTGGGTTTAGACAATGCCAACTTGATAAAATGACCACTTAAAAATGAACCCATTTGACAAGACTTAAGTGAAAAAAGTAACATGAAATTAGAACATATTTGAGTGCTTAGGGTTTTAAAAAACAAAATTACATTAGGATACATGAAACAAGGGTTTTTGACCATTTTCGACCAGGTTAATGGTTAGGATATAACTTTTCCAAAGACAAGGGACAATTTTTTAACCATGATTTTGAAACTTTGAGTTGCAAAGAGGACAGGAGATCTCAAAACTTTACCAGAAAAATCCTGAATAGAAAATAGCACCAACGGTGGCTCTCTTTGAGGATGTTTAAACACTAGTTTATAGCATGAACCACAGATCTCTGGGAAAGTAGACCCTCAAATCAGACCCACCTAGGACTGGAAACAAACACACAACAGAAAGGAAACACACCTATACATATAATACATACTACTGTGCATGGAAAGGAGAGGTTAATTAATTTTTTTTTTTAGGAATTGTCCATGCACTGGAAATTCTTGTTCTTCATCATCCAGACTCTTAAGGAGATAAAAATCTTTTCCAAAGATCTGGGATATAACAAAAGGCCCTATCCATAGTGATTCAAACTTTTTGTGTTTACCTTTGTCTTCAGCTTTGGTATTCCATTTAGTACAAAATCACCAGGCTAAAAATTTCTCTCATTTGCCCTTCTGTCAAAAATATATTTCATTTTTTGTTGTAATTTAATGTTTTCTCTTTGGCTTTCTCTCCTTATTTCATCCAATTCTACCAACTGAACCATCCTTTCTTCCATAGGTTCAAAAACTTCCATTTCTTCATCTTTGATAAGCTTATAAATTGGGAGCAAATTATTAATAGGCATTCTTGACTGAATACAATAAACCAATTCAAAGGGAGATTTTCCAGTGGCTTTCTTGACAGTGATCCTATCAACCCAGAGGGAAAGTTTCAATTTAACATGCCAGGCTCTTTTATTCCCTTCCAATGTCTTTTTCAAAATTTGTAAGATACTCTTGTTGCTGGACTCTGCTTGACCATTGGCTTGAGGATGGTATGAGGATGAATAAGACATAACAATTCCCATATTAGAGCAGAAATCAGCAAATTTTTCAGACCTGAAGCACATGGCATTATCCATTACCAACTTGAGGGGAACACCAAATCTTGTAATTAAATTATCCATCAGAAAATCAATTACCACAACACTTGTTTCTATTTTGGTTGGGATTGCCTCCACCCATTTTGTGAAATAATCAGTTACTAGCAAAATCCAACTATGCCCCCCACTTGATTTCTCAGCAAACTCTCCTATAAAATCCATTCCCTACATAGTAAAAGGAGCCTCTGCTACTACAGGGTTTAACAATAATGCTCCTGAATAATTCATCTTACTTGAGAACCTTTGGCATGGCTCACATTTCCTGACAAAAGTGTAAGCATCTTGAAACAAACAAGGCCAATAATATTTAGCCCTTAGAATTTTATGAGCTGTTGACCTAGCAAAATAGTGCCCTCCACAGATTCTAGCATGCATTTCCTTCAATACATTCTCTGATTGACCTTTTTCAAGACATAGTAACAGGATCCCATCTTTATTTTTCCAAAACAAATCTCCATGCAACAAAACATATTTCTGAGCTTGCAATCTCAAACTCCTCCTTTGGTTGTCATTCAAATCATCTGGACATTTAGCATTTTTCAAAAAATACACAATTTTAACATACCAGGGTTGCATTTAAATACTTGTCAAGGAATTTTCATTAGTATCAACACTGTTAACATGGATCAAATACAAATTTTCTTTTGTCATAAACTTTTCCAATCCTAACCCCCTCACTAATTTGGTGATATGGATGTCTAAATCAAACTCTTGAATTTTATTTATCCATTTACACCTTTTCCCTGTTACTTCATTCTGAACCAAAATGTCCTTGACAGCAACATGAGGAACATATGCATTTATTTTTGCACATACCAAATAAGGCTAAAAGCCTTGACTGCCTTCACTCGAGCATATGCTTGTTTCTCCATCAATTGATAGTTTAATTCAGCTGAATGCAATGACTTGCTAAAAAATACAATGGGATGTTCAAATCCCTCACCATCCTTTTGTATTAAGACTGCTGCAATAGTATGAAATGAAGCAAAATTAAACAAAGAAAAGGGCTTTGTGTAATCAAGGGACACAAGGACTGGTGCTTCTTGAATAGATTTCTTTATTTTTTCAAAGGCTAACTGAGCCTCTTGGTCCCATTCAAACCTTACAGTTTTCTTCAGTAATTTGACAATAGGTTTAACCAATTCTGAAAAATTGGCAATAAATCTTCTTACAAAATTGTTTTGTCCTAGAAATGACTATATGCCCTCAATTTTTTGGGAGGAAGTACCTTTTGAATAGCTTCTACCATTTTAGGGTCTATTCTGACTCCTTGCTTTGACACTATGTGTCCTAAAAGCTTCCCCTCAGTGGCAGAAAAATGACATTTCTTTGGGTTTAAGGACACCACATATTCCAATGCTTTAATAATCACCTTTTCCAGATGATTGCAATGATCCTCTACTCTTTTTGAGAAGGCTATCAAGTCATCTTGGTATAATACCATTAGAACATCTATAAGGTCTTAAAAGCCACATCCATAGCCCTCTAAAAAGTTGCACTAGCATTCTTCAACTCAAAAGGCATGCGAGCATATACATAGGTGCCCCAAGGAGTAGTAAATGTTGTCTTGAATTGTTCTGATTCCTTAACCAGCACCTGGTTGTACCCCAAAAATCCATCCATCATAGACAATAGGTCACAACTAGTGACCTTATGTAACATAGCCTCCATGTTTGGGAGTCCATAATTATCTTTCAGTGATGCTACATTTAAGTTTCTAAAATCAACACACAGTCTTATGTCCCCATTTTTCTTTCTCATAGGAACCAAATTAGAAACCCAAGATGAATGTCTTATAGGTTGGATAATGCCTGCATCTCTTAGTTTCATCAATTCTGCTTGCATCTTGGTAGCCAGTAGCAGATTAATAGGCCTATTTTTTTTCCTGAAGGGTTTTACATTTTCTTTAAGAGGGATATCATGCTGGAAAAGATCTTTTCTATAAGCTTTGAGGTCCTCATAAGACCAGGCAAAAACATGCTTGTATTTATTCAACAATTTTATCAAATTCTATCTCACATTGCTATCCAATTTTTTACCAATGTAGATTAGTTGGGGAGATGTTTCAGATCCCAAATTAACTTCCTCCAAATCTCCCACCTTGGCATTGGACTTCTAAGTCATATAATTATTATTTATGCTGAACATGCCTTCCAATTCAACCAACCCTTTAGGAATGTGATTAGTATTCAACTGGATAACCTCTTGATCAAAGATATATTCCTTATTAGCCACAATTGATACTAAAGATTCACAATCAATCTTCTGACCGTCATATTGGTCTACACACTGGATAAACCTAAGAATATCATCATCATCCTCAAAAACTTGCAAATTATGAATATTGTCAGGAACTGCAGGCCTACTTTTTATTTCAACCACAGACATGCCAGTAAGAGTAGCATTATTATTTTTTAGGGCAACATTTGCTAGGAAATCTGCCATAATGTTGTTTGATCTCTCTACCCATAAGATATTGAAGGCATCAAAGAATTCTATCCTATCCTAGACAACATATTTATATAATTTTAGTTTGTCATCTTTAACAACATAATGTTCCCTAATCTGAGATATAATCAACTGGGAATCTCCATGGACTTTTAAACATTTAATACCATGCTTGATGGCAATATCCATTCCCAAAATCAAAGCTTCATACTCGGTAGTATTGTTTGTGCATTGAAAATTTAGTAGGAAAGAATACTTGAAGGTGATACTTGATGGGGAAATAAACAAGATTCAGGCTCCAGATCCTTCTTTTGAACAACCTCCATCAAAGTACATTTTCCAGAGTCCATTTTGTTGCAACAACAATTCATCCACAATTAGGTCTGTATTTTTTTAATTTTGGCTTGACATCTTCAATAATATAATTATCCATATCAACATTTATGCAACAATTCACTTCTTCAAGTGGAACCACCTCCACCATAACAGATGACCGAGGTTCCCTGTACAACTTGACCTCATTTCCATTTATAGGGATGGTTGCATAGGATAAATCTAATTGCATCTTTCCTCCTACTAATGTTGCCCATTGCCTTGATAAGAGCATGTCATAATATGGTTTAGTATCCACTACCACTATGTCCATTCTATAAGTTGCTTCAGGGAAAGCAACAATTTTCACCTCAATATCCTTCAATGTTCCTATCATAGGAACTTCCCTATTGTCCATAGCATAGCAGCTCCCAATAGATGTAGTGACTTGGAGGCCTAATTCATTCATCACATGATAAGATATCACATTTGCTGCTGCTCCAGAATCAATCATACAATTTTTTACCAAGAAACTATTTACCATTAAGGTGACATAAAATGGATCAACAGACAACGGTTCTTGAGTTATTATATTTCCAATACAAATATTAGAAAATTCCTTGCTCTTTCCTTTTCATTTCATTAGTGGACCATCTTCTCTAGTATCATTTGGTATCGAAGGTATCTCCTCATGGTTGGGAACAAATACATCATCCATCCCTTTTAATAGTGCCAGAGCAGCTTCTTTATGCTCTTTTATTTTCAACATTTCCATAAGTGGGACTGAGACTTTCATTTGGGTTAGAACATGTTTCATGTCAAAAAGGGGCAATTCAAAGGACATATCACTCATCCTTTTCACTTTCTTGGATTTCTCATTTGGTACTAATTCCTCTTTTGATACTTCCCCACAAGCATGATCATAAGAAGATCCTGCTTTCTTCCCACACTTATCATTGTTATCTTCCTTAGCATGAAAATCCTCAACAAATTGAGGTGAGTCTTTTCTAACATAAATAGAAGTAGGCTTGCCTTGATTTGGTTGCACTATTCTATTTCTCAGGTTATATGCATTTCTTGCTTAGTTAATTGCTGCAATAGTTAAAGATCTCTTTTCTTCATCAGTGGGAATCCTAAAATGAGATTGTGAACTATCATTACCCACCGTATTTATAGTTACTTGTGAAACATTTTCATCCTGACAGTTTTGATAGGTTGAACTTTGTAATTGATTTTCAGAACAAGATTTATCCTCTGTAGACAAACTATCAGAAAATGATCCAGTATCAGAGAGCCATGGGTATGGTTTCTTCACAGTAAACATATTGATAGTAGGACCTTCTTGTTCTCTCTCCTCTGTTTGATCAAATAGTGCCTAAGCCACTACACATTGATAGGAAGAGTGTGGCATGTTGCAAGCATCATACCAAGGAGTGTTCTCAACATAGTTGGTACTATTCCTCTTTAGGGGATCTGGGGTTTCCTTTGCCTTTTTGTTATCTTGCCTATTAGGGATAGGTTTACCATTATTCCAATTTGTCTTGAAGGGGTAATCTCTCAGGTTAGGCTATTTGTCAAATCTTTGGTTCGGGTATTTATTATCATGGTATCCCCCTCTATCATTTTTATCCATCTTGGTAGAAAGGTATTTTACTACAATCACCAGTTTATCCACTGTATCATCTTCTTTGAAACTTTTATTAGCTGGTCCCTTCTCCTTCCAAAGCTTATTGTCTTCTCTCTTCCCCAATTTCCCTGATGCTCTCCTATTGCTCTCAATGTCAATTGCTATTTTGTAGGCATCCCTTAAGGTTGTAGGGTTTTTATCTCTTAGTAAATATGACATTTTTCCATCATCAGCATTGATATAAGTGGTAAGGCACACTTCTTCATCTAACCTTAAGACTTGGAAAAGTTTATTCATGGCCTTTTGAAATCTACTATTAAAATCAGCCATACTTTCATTAGGGAGCTTCTTAATGTTATTAAACTCATTTAACATGTATCCAAAATTAACATGCTCTCTATACTATTCCCTAAAAGACTTTACAAATTCCTCCTAGGAAGCAATACTATCATTTGGTAAATTTCTAAACCAATTCCTAGCATCTTCAATTAAACATTGAACAAAAAGATTCATAATGAGATCCTCATTCTCAATTTCAATGTCAGTCATCTTATCACTAAAATATTTTAGATGTTCTTTCACAAGTAACAACATTAATTCCTATGAACTTAGGGATTCTATCTCTTACCTCATTGGGGATCACATTAGGGTGAACAGGAATTCCTTCAAAGAAGAGAGCTCTATATCTGTTCATGTCGACAGGCCTTCTTTGGACATTTCCCAGCTCACTATTACCATTTGGTCTAGCAGCTCCCTCTTGATGTTGAACAGGTGGGGGAACACTTTTCTTAGGATTAGTAACTTGAATGCTTGGGTTTGGACCACTAGGCTGAGCATTTACATTTGGGCCAGAGTTCTTGATATTTGAATTCAAACCAGAAGATGGTATCTTAGGAACACCCCCATGACTGATTGGGATTGAACCAGTAGATTGATGTTGTGATTGTGTTCCATGATTAACTGGTATAGAAATACTTGTAGAAGTGTTAGTAGTAGCATGTAAAAAGGCTATCTTCATTCTCATATCTACTGCAAGAGCCTTTAATTCTAACTTCTCTAGTTTCTTGGCTAAATCCTCCTTGGCTTTTCTAGCCTATTCTTATTCAAGATCAACCTGGGATACTCCTATAGGGATAGTCAAATTCTTCTTAGGCTCCTCTATAATCACGCTGTATGTGATGAAAACCTACCTGCAAGAGACAACACTAAAACATGCAAACATTAGGATTAGCCAATAAAACAACAAGATTCAAAGAGAGTTAGCATGTTAAAGATGAAATCCCAAAAGCAAGAGTTT
>MU228104.1:12183360-12203342 GCA_018584345.1 Thuja plicata
CCAAATTAAATTTGAATTAATTGAGGTTTAGAAGAATATTAGAATGTGGGGAAATAAATAAATTTAAAATTTATTTAAAAGGGGATTTATGGAGGGATAATGTATTAGATAAAATCTAATACATTAACAGGGATAGTATTTAAATTAGATTCAAATACTTAGGAGAATAAATCATATTTAATTAAATAGATAGAAGAATATAACAAATATAATTAATTTAACTATAATGTTATGGGAATATTAATTAAATTAATATAAGGACAATTTTGGACGTCTACACACGCCAACAACCTTTTTCTTACCCTTATCAGGGGCATCCTTAGTAGTCATTTTGAGTTTTGCATTTTTTTCAGTCTCATATGGGAACAATTGCCTAATAATAGGTCCTTCCTTCTCAAATTCATCCTTGTCAGGATTTGGGGATTTATTTGGGATTTTGTTTCTCAAGTCATTAAGGTTGCCAAACAATTCTAGATTCAAAGTTTTAACCTCTTGACTCAAGATCTTGGCCTTGAGGTCATTCCTTCTGGTCTCTGCTAAGAGATCTTCCCTTTCTAACAGTAATTCATATATCTTTTGTCCACGTTTCTCCTCTGCTTCGGCTATTTCCTTTTCTTGTTCTTTCTTTTTTCTCTTCAAAGCCACAATTTCATCTTGCAATTTATCAGATTCATATGAAGTCATTTCAGCAGTAGAGGTCTCTTTTGGTGGAGCAAGGTTTTCCTCTGTAGGGAAGAAACCTATATCAATATTTTCTCTATCCTTGAAAGGATCAAAATTGGCATCAGCTGGCCCCACAGCTCCTGCATCTTCAGATGAAGATGATTTTATTTCAGAGATGGGAATCTCCACCCTTCCCTTAGAAGTATGCTGGGAATTATACTTGGAAGTGCCTCTCTTGGACCATTTCTTCCTATGAGGTGTATGGAGCTCCTCTCCAACATTCATTTTGGGATTTTCTCTAAAGTATGATGTGGTATTCTTCTATCGACTCATCTTTAAGAATAGACAAATAATTTCAAAATATGTAAATGTGCCACACTGGAATATATAGAGGTTAGAGTCACCACCTCTTTTTAGAGGATAAATATATGTGAAGATCAAGTATCTTTCCCTGGTTCAGGTTTCCTCTTATAGAAATAAGCGAGAATGAAACTTGAAAATAAAGTTTGCTTGATAAATCCTCACCTGGTAACTTCAAGAAAATGATTCTTCACTTCCCATATCAATGCAAATGTTTTCCATCCAGTGGATTTTCTTCTTGAAAATAGACAAGGGGTCAGATTAGAGATTTTAGAGTTACCAATTATTCCAACTGAGACAAGATCTGTATCATTTTCAAGACCAAGACTTTCAAATAGTGTGCCATGATAGACAGGCAGATGAAACTCGCTTTAATGACTATGAGGAAGAATAAACTAATTCTTAGAATTACGAGGGCAAACTCTCTTATGAACATGACTCTTAGACCATTATAAAAGATCCCCAATAGAGTCACCAATTTGTTAGCTCTTTTTCTTGTAGGAATCAATTCAAACAACAATAAATGCCTGACCCTCTATTCCCAACTCAGATTCATACATGAACAAGGCTAATTAATAAGGATGCTATCCTTCTTCACTTTGAGTTCTACAAACTCAGGCTGGTGCACCTATCTTCAGATTCACTAATTCATAGAGAATCTCATAGTGGATCAAGGATTTGTAATCCTTCTTCTTTTTAAGTTCTCAGAACTAGGAAGGCTAACCTATTAATTCTCTCTTTAAGGAATCACTAAAGTGAATTGTATTCAATACAATTAACTAGACATGTATTTTAGATAATAGAAACATAAAGATTGATTAATATTGGATTGATGATAACAACCACGTATCAACATTTTGGCTAGTGCCTTATCATGGGTCATAGAGTCAAAATAAACACACATATATCAGGGATAATTAATTGAAATATTAACAAAACCTTAGATGGAATGCCTTATGTACTATCCTCTCATCCTCACACCCCTGTATAAAATTCCTACATAAACCCTAACACTCTGCAATTACCTGCACGATTTAAACTCTCCTTGAAATCAACTCACAAATAATGACATAGTTACCTCATAACCAGTATACTCAAATTGCCTTACAAATTGAACATACAAGAACTAAGAGAAAACACAAAAAGACATCATTAGTGTAAAAATGGAGATTCCATTGTATTTCATTAATATAATCTTGACATTAGTATATTCAAAGAATCAAAACCAAAGCTCAGACAAAATTCAGAAGTTTGCTTTGCAATTTTTATTTTACCATCCTCGTTACAACATTAGAACTTGCTACTTAAATGTAGCCTTAGTCATCTTGGAATCTTTCAAGAATGAAAGATGCAACAAGCTTCAGATGACTAAGCTATAAGACAAAAGTTAGACCTCTCAGACAGGACAAAAAGGCAAGCGGAATGAAAAACCACTCCTTGTATAAGACACTTTTGATGCTCTATCCTTGGACAGCTTGAACACTTGTAACTGCTCCAAAATGTTAGGCCTTCATCATCTGGGGTCTGTCATCTTTGTTGATGTGGCACTCTGCACTCATCTTTTCTAACTATTACACAATCGCTAGGATTTGCTATTATTCATACATTACCAGTTTCTATTGTTGGATCAACTACTTGATACTGGATTCTCCAAGAGGTGAAAATCTCATCACTTGGCCATTTGAAATTGATAACATTCTCCTTTTGAGTATTGAATTCCTCCTAATCAACATAAGCCTTCTCAACTTCTACTTCCCAAGACTCAAAAAATTCCCGGGCGTTAGTGATAATTTCAATAGACTTGAAAAACCAACCTATATTTTTCAATATAATAATAGTATTTGTCCTATTTGTTAGTGCCTCATTTAACTATCTTAACCACAGGGCTTCATTATTTATGCCCCCACTCTTTTTTAACATGTTGGGGAACAAATCATATTTATCTTTAGAAAACTTTCTTCTTAGAGTCTCTACCTTTTGAATGACCATACTCCTATAGGTTTCTATGTTTGTCATCAGCTTGAGGCTCTTGTGAGTATTGGTCAAGGCAATATCAACATTGTTATGTTCCTTAGACATGGAATAGAATGTTTTCACATTAGCCTTTTTACAATTTACAATTGTCAACTATTGATCCCCAACTTTCTTTATCTTTATCATTCTTATCCATTATACTAGAGATCCTTTTTCCCATTAGATAAAGATTAGATAGATCAATTTCAAATGGACACTACTTAAGGTTGGAATATATCTTATCAACATGTTTCTTCTTTATCAAATCTTCTGCCTCTTTATACGTAGGGGATCCTTCAAGGTCCTTTTCACTTTGTTTCTCCAACCTAGTTCTCTCAGCAATCAACTTGTTCTTTGCAGCCTCTTACTCGACCTGCTTAGCATCAATGAATGCTTGAGTAGTGGGGCTTGTTGGTGCAGGGGATGGGGGATAAGTCACAAATGGAATAGATGAAGAAGGTCAATGAGGATCCTGTGTTAGCATTATTGGAGGGGTAACTTTGGCTTTTTGCTTACTGTGTAAGGTAGCAATCACCTTATCCTTTTCAATGGACTTCAATACTTCCTCATTGTATGCCTTCAATGTTTTCTCAAAATTTTTAGTCAGGATCAAGATCTCCTCATCTCTTGTTTTTGCCACTTCTAAATTAAACTTTGCAACCTCAGGAGTGGTGGTAGCTGCCTGTGTTGTTGATGTATCCAAGACCCTACTTACAATAAGGCTACCCACCTATTTAGCTTGATCATCTTTATTGTTCCTCCTGGGATCTCTTTTTCTTAGGTGCCACATGACAAGGGCTAAATGATCCTCACTAAAATTTACTCCTTTGGAAGTTTGTTTAGCTTCCAACTTAGTAGCATAGAAAGTCTTGGTCTTTTTCCTCACTGCATCAAAAACAACAGCATCTACAAGATGCCACTCTGGGAGTCGTAGTGCCCTTTCCCTTTGAACCAGTGCTCTTCCTTGCTCAGGAGTTATCTTTTCAAATTTAGAGATCATCTCTAATTTGATCTCATTTTCAATCTCTTCATATCTCTTCTCAGGTTGCTTAGATTGCTTCTGTTGGCATTTTCTCCTAAAGTCATCTATGTGAGTTCTCCATAAAAATAGCAGGAATGCTTGAGTCTTAACAAACTTATCATTAGAGAGAAATTGATTGCTAGCTTGTAATGTCAAAGGATCCAATTCCTTCCCAGCATATTCTGCTACAGTTAGGTCTAGAGTTTCATTCTTAGGGATTTCAGGCTTACCTTCCTATAGCTCTTGAGTTTTGACAACTATTTGCCCAACATTCCCCATATTTACCAGTTGCTATACCACAGATTGCTCGTCAATGTGTAATGGGGACTGTGAAGGAGAGTACACATCTGCCTGTCACTCTTATTGTTCTCCTTCTACCTTTTTCTTCTTGGGAGAAGGCTGTGATTGAGTACTAGGATCCACTTGCCCATTTCTTTTTGGCTCCAAAGTCTTCTTTGTTTGAGGCAATACAGCCTTATAACCTTTTCTATGATATACCACATATTTCCTAGAAGGAACATTTCTGACTGGAGCTATTCTACTCATCATAGCCTTTTCCCTTTCCGGCTTAGTTTGTACGATATTTTCCTTTTTTTGATTCAATGCTTCCATGATACCTTCAAACATTTCCATCAGAGAATCTATTTTCTTAGCCCAAGGTTGGAATACCTTCAATGGGTCATACAATTTGTCAAAGTGATTTACAAAGTTCAGGCTCTTCTTCTATGCAAGCCATTTTTCTTTCCTAATGACTTGCTCCATTATGTCAAATTCATTTCTGATAATATCTTCTGGAAAGTTGAATTGATGGTTCAATACCAGGCACTTTGTCTTTTCTCTCAACATACCTATAATAAAAGCCTCACGATTAGCACACCTAGATGAAGCTATGGTTAAATGGTAAGGGGCCATAAATTTGTGCATGTGTGACCATCCTCCCTTTGTAATAATAAATTGATGGGCTATTGTAATAGTAGGAAAAGTAGTTCCTCTCCCTTTTCCATTCAATGCCTCATCCTGCAAGCCCCCAATTTGTCTGATTATCTCAGCCAATCCCAATTTCACAAGCACTCTGTAAGGCAATAC
This sequence comes from Thuja plicata, assembly GCA_018584345.1. Taxonomy (NCBI): domain Eukaryota; kingdom Viridiplantae; phylum Streptophyta; class Pinopsida; order Cupressales; family Cupressaceae; genus Thuja; species Thuja plicata. Next base: position 12,188,504 of record MU228104.1, read on the forward strand.
ATAAGGGATTCCCCTGAAACCATATACTCTAAAAACCATGGAAACTTGATACAAGATGATATCTCCTCAATTATGTACAATTTTCAACTTTTGATTATAATCCTTAGGTCTCAATAATTCTAATAGTGATATAGGTATTCTAGGATCATCATCCAACAAAAGATTCCTCATTCTAGCAGCAAAGCATTTATCAAAAGTAATATAACTTGCATCTTGATTGTCCCAAGTCATATCTGCATTCCATAGTTGCAGTGGCATTTGTTCATCATCTTTGATTTTGACCAACTCCATCTCCTTTTCAAAAAATCCTACCCCCTTGAATAACAACATGTACATTAGAAAAGAATACCAAGTGAAAGGCTTAGTGACCTTTTTGGCTTGGATGCCTATCAAGACTTCATGTATCAAGTCTGCCACATAATGAGTGAAATCAAAGGTCACTGCTAGATGAGGGTGTAAAATTTGCACTACCATGTACATATAATGGATGGGCATCTCCTTTTCTTGATCATCACCCAAATTTGACAAAAGGCCCTGTAAACTCCTATGGCCTTTGGAGCAAAGTAGTCCAACTTGAATGGCTCCTTGTTATTTTTACCTACCACAACCAAATTTCCAATTTTGTTAAAACAATCTATCAAGGGCCCATTTCTGAAATAATCCCTTTGAGCTTGGTAAATCGCTGTGAATTCTTTGAAATCAATAATATCCATAGAGCTATTTTCATCATTCAATTTAAAGACATTTTTAATTTCATCAGCTATTATATTGACCATAATGTATCCATTTTTGTCCCTAATTACCCTGGCTATTTTATCATATTTATTAGCCAATCTCATTAATAAATCTATATCCCTAAAAACCCTAGGCACGACCAATTTACCTACATCAAATTGCCATACATTACTCTTTGGGACACAAGCATGCCTTTGATTGAAAAGCATCCTAAACAGTTCTAAATCCGCGATTCCTATATCTGCATCCCTGGTCCATTTCCCTAGATCATACAGACCATCACCAAGCTTGACTCGTGGGTTCTTGGGAATCATCTCTTTTGCTTGAGTTGTATTGTTGGTTGACTCAGGAAATTGTTATAAAAAACCATCACAGACATTTCTGTCTTGATAATTTTCCTTGCCAGAGAACTCTCTCCTAGGCAAAATTTCTTAATAGAAGCTCTACAATTTTAACAATTTAGCAATATGACAAGATGGACAAACTACGAACCCTAGTAAATCTTCAGAATTTAAGAGACCGACTGAAAACACACCAGAAAAGTACCCATTTTGCAAACAGCTTTGAATTTGACCACTACAACTTTCATTTTTTCTCCATAACTCAACAATTATGTTAGGAAAACAAAGAAAATCTAAGTAAATAACAATCCCATCACTGGTGAGCAATAAATTTTACTTCAGAGCACACACATTCGCCATTACTTCAGTCCACTTTAAACTCTTTGCGGTTAACGATTCATAAACATTGAACTAGTATCTTTGAATTATGACCGTTGATTCTGACACATTTCATTGCATCTGATGGCTTATACAAGTGTTTCCTACACAAGACACATGTCAAGTTGTCTCTTTCCCTTGAAGTTGAGATCTTCACTATTAGTGCATATGAAATAAATGACAACCGTCAATTGAAATATTACATAAGCTTTATCTTGTCCACTTCCATAATTACTTGGACCCACCTGGGACAGATGTGAAGTTGTCACTTTCCCTTAAAGCTGAGATCTTCAATAGTTACTTTATATGGAATAAATGACAACCGTCAGATTTGAGGCTAACGTAAACACTGTCCAACTCATCTTCGCAGCTCTTTGGACCCACCCGTGACACAAGTCATCTCATCACTTTCCCTTGATGAGTAATTCAATCGCATCTTCACCATAAGGCTTTACGCTAGCCGTTAGATTAAATCTAACTTTTCCTCCTTTTATTTTGACCTTTATGACAACACTCTAGCCCGCCATATTCCACGTGGCTTTACGACACATTCCCTTGATAGTTATTTTGTGTGCATCTTTGTTATGAGGGAAAGTGATAGTCATTAGTTTAAACAAAACAATATGACACTTAACGGGTTTTACAACATAAGTAGAATTAGGACATTAGGGAAATAGATATGATCATGGGGTTAGACAACGCCAACTTGATAAAATGACCACTTAAAAATGAACCCATTCGACAAGACTTAAGTGAAAATAGTAACATGAAATTAGAACACATTTGAGTGCTTAGGGTTTTAAAACCAAAATTACATTAGGATACCTGAAACAAGGGTTTTTGACCATTTTTGACCAAGTTAATGGTTAGGATATAACTTTGCCAAAGACAAGGGATAATTTTTTAACCATGATTTTGAACCTTTGAATTGCACAGAGGACAGGAGATCTCAAAACTTTACCAGACAAATCCTGAATAGGAAATAGCACCAACATGTACAACACTTAAATCATCTCCTCTACTTGAGTTGTTAATGTCGTTCAGTGCATCTTGCAAATTTTCAACTATTGTTCAATTTACATTGTCTCCTGAGTTTTTTTTTTTATCAACACCTAACAACTCCAAAACAGGAGTCATTTCATTTTTCTTGAATAACGTAGCAAATAATTGTTCTTTTCCAATCAAACTTTTATTTTGAAAATATTCATCCCAAATATTTTTGCATTATTTTTTTATTGTGCTTTCTGATACCAATTCATCAAATGAAAATTGACTGAAAATTGAATCCTCATTCATCTTCATCAAATTGCCCATGTCAAAAGATATATTTCCACCAATTTGTTCCCCTACTTGAATTGCATCTTCTTGAACTTCAACAGGTCCATCTTCATTATGTTTTGTATGACCTTTCATTTTGTCATCCCTTATTCGATCATATTTTCTTGTTCTATTCCTTTTATTCCCCTTTGCACAAATTGTTTAAATTGAGAGCTTTGATTCACCTGTATACACAAAACCATATAGTCTTTATAAAAAAATCAAAAATAATATTGATAAGTTCATATTTTAATAATGAAAAATGCTTTAATTAAAAACACCAAAAATCTCAAAAAACTAAAATAAGAAATAAACTTTCAAAGAATACAAACCTCCTTGATAATATTAATTCGTAGTTGCCCTTTACCGCCCAAAAATATGCCATTAAAACTATTAAAAATGATTTTATTAAAAAAACATTTTAACTGACAATTATGTTTTTTTTAATTTAAATAAAAAAAACACATTTATATAGGAGCTTTGAGGGTTGTGGTCATCCACACAACCATGTTTCTTCAGCCTTAGTTTTGGCGGAAACAATTCCAGCCGAAAAAATGGGAAAATTGAAAACACATCACTTCTGGGGCTTAATTGTCCATCAAAACTCAATTTGTTTAAAAATCTAAAAATACCCTTTGTAGAGCTCAGAGTCTATATTATGGTTATATAATTTTTATAGTCTTTTAATTACATATAATATATTATAAATTGAAAAAAATCCAAGTAGGTATTTTAACATTGAAGAACACACTAATTCAAAAAAAGTAAAAAATTAGTAAATCATGTCACCAAAGCTTAAAACCTATATTTAACACTAGAGGAGAGATTCCTCTTCAAGAGTATATAATTTCTTTGTATTTGGTGTAGATTTTCTAGGGAAAATTAGGCGGGAGACAAAAACTATTTTATTTGGATAACTCCGACTTTGAATAGTTACAACAGACAAAATATATATTGAAAATCAATGTTTCTTTTTTTTTTCACTAGCTATACATGTCATCTAAAACATGTTCTAAAATTAGAGGAAAACAATCTTATTTACATATGTATTTTTGGTGGGAACTAGACCCTAGATTTTCAGCATTTTTCAGTAATTAAAAATTGGACTTCAAAAATTAAAAAAACTGTGTCAATTCTTATTCACATTTAAAAAAAAAATTTATAAGCATAAACTACATCAAATTTTACACATTTCATTAGTTTACATCATTTTCAAATTCTAACACAAATGTCACTTTTATGTCATTAAAGTTTAACAATTTTGCATGTTGTGGTCCTCTTCCTTTATAAAAGTGACACAGGTTTGTACTTTTACCCTATAATGGGATAGTAAAATTTTATCACTTCAACTCTACACTATTCTATAATAGTCAATCTAAACTCTCATTTACCAAGGTTGGCTTGTATGAAGTTATACTCTTCATCTGGCCCAAAATGCCAGCTTACTTAACTTCTCCTAAGCTTTAATTATTTTATCCAAGAAATTTGATTTTGTAAATTTTTGGATCGTTTATCCCATTAGTTTTTATATCATAAAATTATCCCTTATACTATAATTCCCTAATCATATACCTTAACAAAAATATTAAAAAATAATATAAAATTTCCCAATTGTTGGCCTATCCAAGAATCTATGAGTATTTCCTTATTCTTCATAGCATATAAAGTCATAAATTTTTATTTATGGGATCAATGTGGGTGCTGGTGTACCTACATCTTTGGAAGCTAAGGGAGTATCTAATAACTTAATAAATAATCCATTTTGTGCCAAATCCTTGAGATCTTGTTTTGACTTGTGCTCCTTCATAATTATTTATTTTATTGTTTCTATGGTGGCATCCAATGTGGACACTTCTCTCCATTTTGTCTACTTTTATACATTTATTTTGGAGACTTGGTAGTCTGTAAAAGAAATTTTCTCTTCATCCTTATCTTCTAGTTGAACAACATTGTATGCAACCACTTCTCCTTTTTTCTCCTTGAGGTAGATTAAAAAGTTCTTTCCCTTTTAGTTCATTTGGGGTCTCTACCTTAGCTATCATCTCCTATAGGCTATATTTTTAGCATTGTCTTCTTATTTTCAAAGTTGAATGGTGTTGTCATGGACATGAGAATCCTCAATGAGAATGGTCCAACCATGCAACAAGCATCACACAGTGGAAATAAAAATTCAAATAACAACAAGGGATAGATAGAATGCAAGATTAGTGGTTTAAATTAACATCTAGGTTCATGAAAATTACATCAAATTGGCTAGAAATATGTAGGCTTATATTCCAGGAATACATGCCTGATTATAGATTGAATTATGAATTATTCTCAATTCTAACCTTCTATAGTTTATCTATCTCAAAAATCCTAAAATAGTGATCGAATACATCAATTTACAGACATTCACAACACCAAAAAGTTGGCCAAGATCGATCACGTTCTCCAAGGTTGGAAAAAGTAATGCCAAATATAGGTCATGACCTAAATCCAAAAGAACTCCCTGAGGAAGGCACCAAATAAAGTGCACACCCAAAGGGAGGTCAACCACAATCCCATGAACATCAAATGATATATCAAGAAGGTGCGCAATCCAAGGAAAAGTCTCGAGATCGAAAAACTCCATCAGGCCATAAAATGTGAAGACCAAATAGGTCTGGGCCAAAATTGAAGAAATCTCCATCTAGAAGAAATGAATTGAGGTGCGAACATAAACGATGATCAAGCACAATGTGAATAAAATTCCATGAAGCACACAACTAAAGATAAGACAAATCAAGGGAGCACCACTGAAAACATAGATTTGGAAAACAGGAACAACTGAAAATAGAAATAATTTTGGTTGATGGAAGATTGCCAAAGAACCCAAGATGCTCCTACATTGGACACCCAGGGTTATTAAAAAGGTGAACCCCTGAATTTGTTGGGGATAAAGGAAAACCAAGATTATTAACCTCAGCCTGATAAATCCATGAAGAATCTTTAATGGGTCTATTCTTCCACATCACAAGATATTCAAAATAATGTCTGCTTCTAGTGGTTTTACCAACTTTGCTATCCAAAATATCTTCAATCTCCTCCATCTGCTTCTTAGGATACTATTTTTCCACATCTGATCTATTGTCATCACTGAAATCTATCTCATAATACTCATATAGGTCTAGAATATTGAATATGGGAGATATATTTATATGCTTTGGCAACTCAACTTCATATGTGTTCCTTGAATCAATTCTCTTTAAGATCTTACAAGGTCCAAACTTCCTCATCTTCAACTTACTACATGTTCCAACAATAAAAATATACCCTTCTTCAAGTATATCATCACTTCATCTCCCACTTTGAATTCCTTATGTCTCCTCATTTCATCTTCTCTATCCTTTTGCTTCTGATTCATATCCTCAAAATGATCTTTCAGTTGATCATGCAATGACTTCATCTGATCTGCAAACATTCCTGCTTCTGCACTTCTCTTAACTTCATGACTGATATCCCTCAACTCTATTAATCCTTTAGGATTCACCCTAGTAGCTATCTCAAATGGTGTTTTACCTATACTCCTATTCACTGAATTATTATATGCAAACTCTCCTTGTCCTAGGACGAAATCCCAATTCCCAGTCTTCTCACCAGCCAACCACCTTAACAAATTTCCCGAATTCCTAGTTACTACCTTTGTTTGTCCATCTATTTGTGGATGAAATGTATAACTAAACTTCAATTCAATCTTCATCTTCCTCCAAAGTGTTTTCCAAAAGTAACCAACAAACTTAGTATCTCTCTATGAAACAATGCTCTTAGGAAATCCATGCAATCTCACAACTTCTCTAAAAAATAAGTCAGCTACATGTATTGCATCTTTAGTCTTCTTACAAGGTATGAAATGAGACATCTTAGAAAGTCTATCCACTACCATAGATATATAATCATTACCTCTTTTTGTCTTCGGTAATAAAACTACAAAATACATGCTAATGCCTTCTCAAGGTCTCCTTGGTACTGTCAAAGGTGTATATAATCCAATATTCTGACTACTTCCCATAGCAACTTGACAAATTCTATAACTCTAAACAAATTTCCTAAATTCCTTATAAATCTAAGGCCAAAATTAATTCTCACTTATCAAAGCCACTATCTTATCAATTCCAAAGTGTCTAGCTAATCCTCCACAATGCTTTTCCTTAATTAGATTGTCCCTCATTGAAATCCTAGGTATACACAACTAAATTCCTCTGAATAATATACCTTCCTAAATGAGACCATCTAACCATTTTCTTATTCTACAATAGCAAGTTATCTGCAAGATTTCCAAGGTTTTTCAAAATGAGGGTCTTCCTTGTATAAGTTCTTCAACTCATCGAACCCCATCACCTCAATTCTCCTCTCTATCAATAAATTCCTTCTCCTCCTCAAAGAATCAACAAATTTGTTTGACCTACCACTCCTATGCTTCAATACAAAAGTATAACTTTATAATAACTCTACACATCTCATGTGTCTCTGATTCAACTTACCTTGACTATTCAAATATTTTCAATGATTGATGATCAATATACAACACAAAGTCATTAGGAAACAAATAATGTCTCCACTTCTTTAAGGCTTGAATTATGACATAGAATTCCTGATCATAATCTGAATATCTTCTCCTTGCATCATTCAACTTCTCACTAAAATAAGTAATAGGTCTACCTTGTTGAGTTAGTACTACTCCCATTGCACTCTCACTTCAATCATAGTCCACTTGAAATACTTTATTGAAATCAGTTAAAGCTAAGATAGGTTGTTTAATCATTTTTTCCAAAAATTCAAAACTTTTATTTTCTCCATGTGTTCATTTGGAATCCTTTCTGTCACCTCTCATTGTCTCAGTCATAGGACTACAAACTGACCTAATACTCCTAATGAAATTTTGGTAGAAACTAGACAATCCATGAAATAATCTTACCTCTCCAATGCTTTCAAGTTTAGTCCATTAAAAAATTTCTTTAACCTTCTTAGGATTCATCTTCAAACCATCAACAAATATCACAAAACCCTAGTACATAGGTTTTTCCTTCATGAAGGTAAACTTCTTGACATTTACCAACAACTTCTCCTCTCTTAAACTCTAAAATACTTGTATCAGATGCTTCAAATGATCCTCCTTCTCCTTACTAAAAAAATCGAATTTCATCTAGATAAATAATTACAAACTTACACAAGAATTTATTCAATACCTCATTCATCAATCTCAATAAAGTACTAGGTGCATTAGTCAATCTAAAGGGAATTACCAACCAATCATACAATCCTTATTTTTTCTTGAATGTAGTCTTCCAGTCATCCCCTTCTCTAATTCTGATATGATGATAGCCACTCTTTAATTATATAATTTTAAAATACCTTTCTCCACTCAAAGAATCTATTATATCATCCATCCTAGGCAAAGGAAACCTATACTTTATTATGATCCGGTTGATTGTTCTATAGTCGATGTGCATTCTCCACTATCCATTCTTCTTAGGTGCTAATAGTGTAGGCACTGCACAAAGACTCAAAATTTCTCTGATCAAACCTTTTCTTAAAAGTTTTTGCACTTTTCTATTTAGTTCTTCATTCTCTACAGGTGTCATTCGGTGTGTAACTTTGTTTGGAAAACCATCTCTACAGATTAGGTCAATGCAATGACTAATAATCCTCATAGGTGGTAATCTATCAGGCACATTATTTGAGAGTATGTCCTCATACTCTTTTAGTAATTCTCTTATTTCCTTAGGTTGTTCTTCTTCTGATTCTAAATCAAACTTCTTAGGAATCAAAGCATAACACATACTATCACATTTCAAAACATCCAAGAATTTCCTTACTTCAACCAAACAAAATCTACCACTGGTGCAAATTTAACTCTTAGGACTCTCTATAAAGGAAAAAACACTTGTTTCATCTCATTTGTAACAATAGTATACATATTCTTTCTTTCATCATGAAAATCTTGTCTATCACATTTCCATGGTCTGCACAAAAAGATATGACAAACATCCATAGGCATAATATCACAAAGAACTTCATCATGATAAGATCCTATCTTAAATTTTACCAGACATTTTTCACTTACCAAAACCTTATGATCATCCTTTATCCATTCTATATGATAAAATTTTATAGGCTTCAATATTTGCAACTTCAACTTGTTCAACAAATCCTCAAAGGCTAGGTTACCTAAACTACCATTTTCAATGATCACTTTGCAACATTTTCCTTTAACTTTACATCTTTTCTTGAACAAAATCTTCCTTAGCAATGTTCCTTGTCCTGTCTCTTCATGAAATAAATTTCTTCTCACCATTAGTGCTTCACCATCCTCTTGTTGATTTAAAAATTCAATAGGCTCTCTCTGTCTCTCTCCCCATAAGAAGATCTACCCGTATTCTTTATCCTATAAATAATCTTCTATCATCTCTCCTATAACTACTTGATCCACTACATCTATTGAAATTTGTGTTATCCCTTCGGTATGAAATCTCTTCTTTGAGCCCTGTCTTTCCTTTTTTCTAATCTGCAGGAGGTCTTCCACCAGCAGAAAATATTCTTCCTCTCTAAAATCTTCCACCTCTTCCTCTTTTTCTTTGTTTATGTCTTTTGTTCAATTTCTCCTCATCTTTTAGGGCATATTTATAACCTTCCTCTACACTTTCTAATTTATCCAAACTTATCTCATATTTAATAGATGTCCTCAAGATATTAAGATACGTTGTGACCCTCTTGACATCATCATAAGTGTGCCTAGATCTGATATCCAACCTATAAAATTATTTGGTATATTCCTTCACAATAAGATGTTTTTTTCCTTAGGTTTTGCTTTTTTCTAAATTAACTTACTTGGTAATCAGTAGGTAAGAACTTAGCCTTCAATTTTTTCACCATCCTATCCCATAATTTGATCTTTTCTTTCCCTCTCCTTTGTCAATCAATTTGTAAATGTTCCCACCATACATAATATGCATGTCCTCTCAACTTTGTACAAGAAAACTTAACCTTCTTATCATCATCAGTACACTCATAACCAAATTATTTCTCCATCTCCATGATCCATTCAAGTAATTCATCTGAATCCAACTTTCCATTATAATCAGGTCAATTGAAATATGGTCTTGCATTAACTCTAGTTAGGGCCTTTATAAACCTATCATCTCCTTGTTCAAGTTCATGTTCAGGTTGTTCTTTTCTCCCTTCATCTACTCCTTCATTTGTTTCTTCCTCTTCATCACTTACATCTTCTATATTTCAACCTCATCTCTGGGCCATTTGAACAACTTGTAATCTGGCTGCAATTTGTCTCAACATATCCATCACAGCTGGATCTACATCTCTCCTTCCACCTCTAGTATTTCCTCTTCGATCCATATTGCGCAAGTCCTCTACAATTGTGGGTCAAATCCTCACTATGTCACCCCAAAAAAATGAATTCAAGACTTTGCAAGCTTAGGAACCATTATCTACCTCAATGGAATTGAAAAATCACTCTAATACCACTTGGTGTAGTCACATATAAGAGAATATTTAATGAGAATGGTCCAACCGTGCAACAAGAGTCACACAGTGGAAATAAAAATTTAAATAACAAAAAAGGATAGCTCGATAATGCAAGATCAGTGGTTTGCATTAACATAGGTTCATGGAAATTACATCAAATTGGCCAGCAATATGCAGGCTTACATTCCAAGCATACATGCCCAATTACAGATCAAATTCTAAAATATTCTCAATGTTAATCTTCCACAGTTTATCTATCTCCAAACTCCTAAATTAGATATCCAATACATCAATTTATAGATGTTCGCAATGTAGACATGTCGACCAAGATCAATCACATTCTCCAAGGTAAGAAAACCTAATATCAAATATAGGTCAAGACCCAAATCTAAAATAACTCTCTTAGAAAGGCATAAAATGAAGTGTGCACCTAAAGGGAGGTCGACCACAATCCCACGAACATCTAATGAATTGGAAAGAAGGTGCGCAACCAAGGAAAAGTGTCACGAATAAGAAAAATCCATTAGGATGTGAATGTGAAGAACAAATAGGTCCAGGAAAATATCAAAGAAATGTCCATCTAGAAGAAACCGATCAAGGTGCAAACCCAGAAAATGATCAAACACAATGTGAAGAACATTCCATGAGTTACGTAACCAAAGATAAGCCAAATCGAAGGAAAATCATAGAAAACACATAGACTGGAAAACAGGAACAATTGAAAACAATTTTTTTCTGGTTGATGCAAGATTGCCAAAGATCCCAAGATGCTCCTGCATCATTGCAGAATCGGAGCTAGTATGGCATAATGGGAACATTTTCACCTTCTATAGAAGGTCCCTCTATAATCATGGTTTATTCTTGTGTTCTCCTGACTTTTAACAAAAAAATTATTTCCACTTGTATTCTTGGTAGTGTACTCTTTGGAGGTGGTCTTGACATATCATCCCCTTTTCAATGAATTTATCAACTTCCATCTGTGCCTTCTCTAATTCCTCTTTATTTTTAATTTCATCTTCTTGTAATTTCTCCACTTATTCCCTTTTCTTTTTTTCTAGTTGGACTTGATATGCTGCCCATCCAACTCCCTTTCCATCTCTTTCTAATCTAGTTGCAATCTATCCTACACCTTCCCTTTCTTTTGTATCTCTTCCATAGATTTAATCAAATTGGCTTTATCCTCTAGCATTAGACTCAGGTTATGATTTTTAGTTACCAAGTTTGTATCCTCTCTCCCAAATCCAAACCTTGTCCTATTTTGGAATTAGTTAGAACTTGGATGATATCCCCTACTTTTGGAGTATGGTTAGTCAGAGAATCCTAAGCTATTACCTATTCTTCTATTGTGGGAGTTTTAGGCTATGTAGACTTAGGAATATCTTAAGATTTAGGTGTCCAAATCCTATTTATTTTCAAGGCTCATCTTAGGAGGATCTCATCATCATCTAAATATTTCTTTTCACTATCCTCATCCTTAATGATCACTTGTTGTGGTTTCTTTGGTGATGGTTGAGAAAATGAGGCAACAGTTTCTGCAAATGAACCCCCTTCTTCCAATTATTGTGCACTTATTTCAATGATTATGCCTATTACCACTCTTGGTCGTGCCATCATTTCTTGTACTACTATAGAAAACATATTATTACCCCTTGTTTAGATGCTCTCTTAAGGATTATATATTACGTCATAATTTTATCTAGTTTCTCTTTAAGAGAAACAACTTCAACAAGATCCACAAGAGCTTCATTTGTACTTGGTTCCACTTTCTTTTTCTTATCCTTATTCCTTTGATATTCTTTGGTGGTTTTTGATTGGGGATTATTCATAGAATTTTTTTTGTTTCTTTTCTTTCTTTTGGTCCTTGGCAACCTAAGGTTCATCCATTGGAAACTTCTATTCATTACCTCTATTATGACCACCTCTATTTTGGTATGTTCTTTTTTAGACCATATAATATGGGAGAGGGGCCTTTGAGAAACCATGTTATCTTCTTATAATGGATCCAAAATCTCCCCATCATCAAGTTGGCTAGTATATCCTTCCTAATATCAAAGGCTTTCATCTAAAATTTTTTTACCTTGTAATATCTCCTTTTCCTGGTCCTCACAACTATTGTACATTCCAACCCAAATATCCTCTAGTATTGGTTGATGATTAGGGTATGAATTGGGTACAATGGTCATAATATTTCCCTTTGGCTCATATACTAATTTGTAAGATTTATGTTATTTTATATTTGAGGCATGTAACTCATAGGTTATCTCCTTAGCTGCATGCAAGTTCGTGCATTTATAAAACTCTAGTATAAAGGGGAATCCAACTTCAGACCATATGCTTCCATGTCATTAGAGATCGAAGCTATACTATTTACCTTGAAAATTATTATAAAATAATCTTATCACTAGAATGTCTAGGGAGGATTAAATGGTTGTTGTGGGACCCTCTAACTCTTATGTATGTTGACTTGGGGTTTTGGATAAACCAAGTCCCCTAATTAGTCTCCACTAGTGCTATTGTATCCCTAGATATTATTAATCTCACATCACCTATTAACATTTTAATTTCAACATACAAAAATGTGTCATTAACTCTCCCAAAGTGGGAGTCTTCCTACTTGAATTTAAGATAGGTAAAGTATTCCCAAGCTATTACAATCTTCATGGCTTCTCTCATTCTTCCTTTTATATCCAATCCTAGGTATACTCCTCCTTGGGAAACTAAACACATAACATATGGGTTTGCAAAGAATGTCTTAGAGTCCTCAACATAACACAACTGGTTACCAATATTATCTAAAATTATCTTTAAGTCAGTCAAAATAATGCCAACCTTAAATATTGTTGTGATCTAGTAGTACATCCAAGGGATGTAATATATAGATTCTCCCTTTCTAAAGGCTTTGGTCAATAAAATAATTATAGCTTCCATGATATCTTTAAAATCACTTTTTTGTATCATATCTATGAATTTTTAAATCAAATATCCTTAGCTCTTTCAACTAGTATTTGGTTAAGTGTTCATTATGTCTCTCCACCTTATTTGAGTATTTGACCAAAGCTTATGATTTCTCGATTGTCATGACTTCATGGAACTTGGGAATCCTAAATGTTAGAGCCACCATGTTTGGAGATAAATCAAATTTTACATTCCCCTTGTAATCATTGCACTGACAAGTGGTCTAATTATAATGTTGGGCTATGGTTCAGACTAACTGAATAGATTTCACTGCCTAGGGAACAATGTTTCTTACATGTGAATCCTAACAACCCAAATATATTGTAATAAATTTTGATGAATAGAGGCCTTTACTATTAATAATATAATAAAGTACAGTATTCACAAACAATCTCGGGGGATAAAAAATAACCTCGCGAAGTGTCACTCGGCATCATGCCAGAATAAAACAACTATTCATAAAAAAAAACATATAAGAAGCCCTCAAGCTGCGAGAGCAGTAGAAAAAGAGGGCGGAGGATCTTTATCATTTGGATTGCCCCAAACAGTGGGCCTTGGGGTCTGGTCGGGAAGCAACCACCCATCATCAACTTCATTTTCTTTCTTCATTTCTCCGTCCTCCCACCTGAGAGAAATTGCCACAGCCAGGTGGGGGATTTTATCAGCACGGGAGGAAGGCCACATAGGAACAGTGGCTGATGGCCGAGTAGGAGTAGAGGCAAGCACCGGTGGCCAGCCAGATGTCAAATCCCTCCTATTGGGAGGGGATCCAAAGTGGTAGCGCCAAGAGTATGGTTTTTGGATCACCTCGTCAAGGCACTCCTTCTATGACACCGACCCTGGGGTGGCGTACGGTTGGTAGAGAGAGAATCCGGTGACATGCGAGCAACAACACATAGGGCATTACCCCAATGTTGCAGCAGCTCCTGCAAGTGTGCGACCTCAAGGGCCACCTTGTCAGCTTGAACTTGAATCTGCATCATGACATTATTACATAAACATGCCTTAGCATAGAGAGAAACATTGATATCCAGAAAGCTATGAGCAAAAATAACAACATTGCGGTCTTTCCATAAGGCAAAAAAAATCTCCATCCTGAAAGTATGCTAGATCTGGGTATACTGGGAAGGCATTCTGGAAGAGTCACCAAGGAGAGCCATATGCCAAGAGAAGGGTTCAAGCCAAAATGGCATAAATATACTATGAATCCAAATCCAGTAATTCTGGGCCCGACAACAGAACCAAAAAATATGCATAATGGACTCAGAATGTCCACAAAAAGGGCATTTAGGATCAGGCACACCTAAGTGCCAAAGTTGAGCTCCTAAGGGTAAACCTTGGTAGAGAAGACACCAGGAGAGATGAGCATTTTTGGGTTAAGTGATAGCACCCCAAATAGTGCAAAAACGCCAGCTCCAAGTCTTCTGGGAAGAAGAGATATGCAACCAATGATTGAGAGAATCCACCATGGGGAAATGGGGCACAAGCCAAGAATAACCAAGTTTGGGTTTGTAGTTGGTAAATGGCATATCAGGGTACCATTTCCAATCTTTCCACCAAGGTTTAACTGACTGAATTCCAAGTTTGTGCAGGAGATGCGGCGGAATAGC
>MU228104.1:12203466-12241116 GCA_018584345.1 Thuja plicata
CATTTGAATGCCTCATTTGTGAAAAAAAAGAGCACTAATCCCATGGATTCGAGCCAGAGGAAATCCTTGTTGCACAAAAAGTGGGGACCACCAAATATTTTGCTGATTGAAAGAAAGCCCATCCCTGAAGCCATTACTGACCCAGTGAAGCCAAGGTTTGAAAGCTTCCCAGGCTCTCCAAATACTTTTGGCAAAAAAAGTACCTTGGATTTGAACAGGGTGTTTCATAACCAGGAGGGTTTGAAAGCCAATCCCTTTCCAATTTGGTTTGTGCAGAGGAAACCCAGAAGAAATGCAATGGTGAAGCAAGACTTTCTAGGCCTTAGTTCCTATGAGACAATGCACGATCCATTTTGCACAAAGGGCCAAGCCCTTCTTCTGGGTATCAAGTAAGAGAAGCCCACCAGAGGTCTTGGGGAGACAACAAAATTCCCAAGCAACTCTGTGAAAACCATTGTGATCAGCACCAGAGGCCCAAAGAAAATCCCTCAACAATTTTTTGAGCTTCTTGTAGGAAGCCTTTGAAGGGGCCCAATAGGAAGAATAGTAAACATGAGTAGCAGCCAAAACCTTGGAGTAGATCTGAAATTTTCCAGTGAGCGAGAGCGGCTTGGTAATCGAATAGGTAAGCTTTTTTTAAATTTTAGCTAGCACAACATTCCATAATTCAGTAGAAGTAGCTTGAAACGCAAAAGGAATACCAAGGAAGTGAAAAATTCCCCCATGCTGAATCCTAGACCAACCAAACTGAGAAAACCAAGGTGGGTCAGAAAGGGAAGACTTCCTGTAGCACAAGGTTTTATGCCACTGAATGGCCGAGCCCGAGGCCAAACAGAAAGTGTCTAAGCACTACAAGGCTTCCTTGATATTTTCTTCATCCTCTATAAGAGTGAGAAAAGAATCATCGACAAAATGGTCATTAACCAGTTGCTGTGTCGTATTGGGAAGAGAAATCTCATGAACATTGCCCAGAGAAATTGAATGAGCTAACACATAGCAAAAGAGCTTGGCAGCCAAAACATATAAGGTAGGAGCAAGAGGACATCCTTGTCATATGGATCTGTAGAGCCCAAATGAGGAAGATTGCCTACCATTAATGGTGATGCAAGCAGAGGCATCCCTGAAAAGCATCTGCACAGATTGAAGAAATCTAGAGCCAGAACCCAGAGCAGGAAGCATAGCAAGAATAAAAGGCCATTCAATTCGATCATAAGATTTAGCAAAATCAATCTTAAGAAAAAGGGCTTTCTGTTGTGACTTATGAGCCCATTCCATACCTTTCCAAACTGCAATGATATTGTCCAGAATATATCTAGACTTAATAAAGCTAGTTTTCTCTAGCTGAACAATTTGAGGGAGGATGTGACGAATCTTGAGAGCTGTCACCTTGGCGATGATATTGTATGAGACATTAGGCAAGTTAATAGGTCGCCAGTTGCAGATATTCTTAGGATCCCTAGCTTTAGGGATGAATTTAATGTTGCCTTGATTGATAATTTCTCCCAGGGACTGAGAGTGGTATGCTTCGAGGTAGACCTAGTGTAAGTCAGGACCGATGGCATCCCAGAGTGTTTGATAAAATTCACAGTGAAACCCATCACAAATTATAGCTTTTTCATCATCCATGGCGAAGATAGATTCTCGGAGCTTTGGAAAGGTAAGAAGCTGGTCACAAAAAGCTTGCTGGGGAAATGAGACACATTGAGGCACAACAACTATGCAACCTGCAAGAGCTTGCTCCTTTGCAGGAGAAGATCCCTGAGTGGCAAAAAATTGTTCGTAATGATGAACAAAGGCTTACAGAACATCGGGAAGCTTAGTGAGGAGGGATTGACCCTCTTTGATCTTGGTTATGCCCACATTAGTGTGGCAGGCATGGAGGCCCACAAAAAAATTCTTTGCATGCCTGATCTCTGACCGTTAACCAGTGCAGTCTAGCCTTGATCTGAGCACCTCTGGTAGCATAATTGTCTACAATTTATTTTTGTTTCTGCAACTGGGCAAGGTGAAGTTGAAAACTCTAATTGAATGGATCAAGAGCTAAGGTCTCTGTGGCAGTACAAAGAGCTTTTGTGTTGGCATCATAGGATCGGTGGCGGTAGATGACAAGCTATCTACCATAAATGCATAGAAAGTGTTTCCTACGCTAGATGACATCATTCCACCATTGAATCCAGCCAGGCAACTGCAATGGCCGAGGCTCAAGGTTCAAACCCGATGAATGTGGGCCACCATGGAAGCGTGATTAGGAACATAAGTATTAAAAAAGAAATGAGTGGTGGGAGGTCGTGCCTTAGCTGTCTGCCAAACAATATTAAATTGAATGGGAAAGTGATATGACAAGGTCACATCAACAAGAGGAGTAACCGGCTAGGCTTTTTTTTGGAAAAAGAGAAAAAATATTGTGCCGTAATCATGGTATGATCAAGCTGTTTATGAATTCTCTTAGAAGAAGCTCTAAAATTAGACCATGTGTGCCAAACACCATCAGTTCAGTGGTGGCCAAGATTGGGATCAAAAGGGCCTAATTTATTATGCATGTAGTACTAGGCTTCTCGTTCACCAGCTGTCCATCGAAAAGGTAGAATGCCATCTTTGTCAGAAGCCACCTCAACCATATTAAAGTCACCACAAAAAAGCCAAGTTACAGGTGGCAGAAAATCTGCAAGCCAATGCCAGAGATGAGATCTCTCAACATCATTGGGAGCATAAACATTAACTATGCCAAAAGAATGATTCTCGATAATGAAAGTGGCCCAAACAGATCGCTGCATGGGATCTGAACCATGATTGATTAAGAAAGAATGCCAATGAGGAGATAGGAGAGTAACAGCTCAACCTCGACCAGCTTCGTGTTGAGAATAAAGAGCAAGGCTCTTTGGCCAAATAACTTTGCAAGCAAAATCAAGCAAAAAACCAACAATTTTAACTTCCTGGAGGCATAAAACATCTAGATGACTAACACGACGATGAACATCTCTGACAAAACACTTTTTGGGTAGGTCTGTCAGCCCCCTAACATTCCATGAGATGTACTTCATGGAAAAATAGTGTCATCCATACCATCACCTTCCCCAAGGGATGCAAAACTATTTGATAAATAAGAAAAGTTTGTCCCCAGAGGCTCCACGGAAATATTTTTGCGTTTGTCAGACATACCCTCCTAAGCAGCCTCAGCATGCCCTTTAGGGCTGCGAGAGTGGCGTAAGGCAGAGGGAGTAGAAATCATGGAAGCTACCTGAGGTGTGCGAACCCAAAGAGGGTTGCCACTAGAATCCAAAGTCTCTTTCCCCTGCTGGCCAGGATTTGAAACATTCTCAGCATGAGAAGTAACGCGAGGTGCTACAGGAGGTGGCAGCTGAGGAGTGGAAGTCAAAGCAACAAGTTTAACATGTTTGTTCTTGTGGCTGCCCATTACCCAGTCATCCTTCTTGGTGTCCTTTTTACTAGCATCAACGGGTTGTGAACCAAAATCCTTAGAAGGAGGTTTGGGTCGAGGAACTGCCAAAGGGCTGTCCTTGATCTTGTGCTCTACAGATTGAAAATGATAACAAGTGTTGGGAAGGTTGAGGTAAAGCACCTTCTGAGAGAAGATGGTGTCACCAACTTGAATCTCAACAGTTTCTTTAAGATCATGGGAGAGGTCGACTTCAATACAGAGCCTCTTTTGAGGCTGAGGACTGAAAAAATGGTCATGCTCACTACAGATAACCCTACCTAGCGTTTGCACAATGACATGCATGAAAGGCCAACAAGGTAGAGGAAGACCGGGAAACTCAACCCACACAGGGACTTTTAGTTTCTTGTCATTAGAGACAGAAAAGTCTTGAGACCAACACTGGAAAACTAAGAGGGAAGCCCTAATATTCCAGGGTCCTTTGGCAAAAATAGCATCCACATGAGTGGGATTGGAAATGTGAAACAAAAAGAAACCTTTGCTGAGACTCTGAATGCCATCTAGACGGATTCCATGAGGATTCCAGGCTTTCACCACCCAATCCTTAATCATATTTTTAGGAGGATTGCGACCCAGAAAGTAACCGATAAGAGTATGTGTTTCAAGCCAAGAACAAGCATCATCAAACTCATGAATGGGCAAAATAATATCAGGCTGAGGCATACCTCGTGGAACACTTTGGGAACAAACTTGCGAGGTATCTTGCTTGGAGGTGCCATTGTTATCCATCACCAAAACAACACCAGCATCAACTGGTGGGCTAATGGTGGTCGGGGCCATAAATACTAAGCTTTTTCCCGCAGTAAATGTGGTTTGAAAGGACATGAGGACTCAGAATAGCAACGCGACCCTAAACCCTAGCAAAGCAAAATAACCAAGACATCAACTTGCAGAGCCAACCGAGCTTCCATTTTTCGTAGTACATATATTGTAATACTCATTTTCCATTAGGTCCAATATTTTCCTTCTTATGGCATCCATATATATGTATAGTCTCAGTGTCTTTTATCTTCTAAACTTCACTTTCTAGCTTAGAAAGGATCAACTATCCCTTATACATGTACTTCATGGTGGGTGGGCTCTTTTTTATTCTCATTTCTTGTATATTTTTCCTTCTGACCTTTGTAACCCCAACCTCTACTTCCACACCTTCCATATAATTTTAACAAGTCCTCCAAAGGAAAAAATAGAATTAGAATCAAGAAAGATTCCCTTAGAAGCTACCTTAAATACAAATCATGAATCAATTCCAAAGCCAACTCTAGAGTTTTAGGGTTCTATGAACTCTGAGGTTTGGCTTTTGGCATTATGGGGAACCCTTTATTTACAAAAACAAGTTGGAAATATTTGGGGTCCAAGGACCCACCATGATAGGTCTATAATTGAGGTTTGGAGGTCTTAAAATTTCATATGCTCAAGTTATGAGCCTTGAAAGTCTGGGTGTCTTCTTAATTCTTCAAGATTCTTAGATCCCAAAATAGGCTTTGTTTACAACAATGCCCTAGAGTTTGACTTCACAAGTGATCTTGCGCTTTTGATCTCAAAGAAATTCATCTATCACAACATGTAATCTATATATTAATATTTATGGCATTAGCTTTGTAGATAGATAATAGGTAGATAGGTAGCAATAATTAGATTAGAAGATAACAATCCTACATTGCCCTCAAAATTATGGTAGATACATAATAAGTAGATAAATAAAACACATTTATTATTTCATTCTTATTTATATATCACTTTATAGTACTTATAAGTTTTCTATACAAATAGAAATTTATCAAAATTTTCATTTATAACAAAAAGTTATGGTTCAATTGATTAAACATAATTGATAAAAGTGATATTATATTCCTTAATTATATTATCTACATAATTTTAAATCTTGAAAGATACAATATATAATATATAAGAAATGAGGCTAAGATCGTACTCTACTCAATTATCATAGAACGAGACTATTTCTCAACGTGTAGTGCGACTTTAGGTTAAAGTGATATTACTCTCTAGGAAGATGTACTCCGAGTTTATGCTTGGAAGCTAAAACATTGGAATTCTATGAATCACGTCGATAGCGCCTAGAAAAATGGCAACTTTAGGTTTAAATCGAGTGACAAGCGAATTAAGGCCTTTCATAGAGTGCTAATGAACGACCACCATGGACTGAATTCCTCGCACTGATCGTGATTACTAACAAATGGAGAATTCGACACGGAGAGTCAAAACGATATTATCCCACAGACGTTTTACAGACATTAGCATATTGGCAAATTAATTCATTGTAGTTTTGCTTGGTGCTTCGCATTCATAGCAGCCATGTTTGGTAGAATTTAAGCCATTGTTTATGGTCGTTTAAGTTTAATCAGTTGAAATTAAAGGCTTTCTACGTTGATAGTAGGCGAGCAGAAGGCGTTATTTACACGTTGATATATAAACTTGAAGTCCACCTTTTTTTCCTGTGATGGTCATCCATTAGCAGACAACATGTATTCATCTATATCCAATGGAAATATCGTCCTTCAAGAGTTTTATTAAGAACTTATTGACTTGGTGCTCTGTTTTCGCATTAGTATATTGCATCTCTGTTGTAAACAAAGCAGAAGTTCTGACATTAGGTACTGACAGAAAAATGGTGGGTGCGAGTCCGTGACTCCCATGAGGAGGAAGATCCAAATGCAGTTTAAAAATATGAGCTAAAGTGGTAATGACACCCAAATCCGTGAATATTGGCAGAGCTCACAAGATTTCAAACTTAATTCATTGTTCGTGGGCACTTTAGTAGTCAATGTTTGTTCTTATCTGAGTAAGCCATTGAACCATCTATTGGGTGCATGCATTCGTTGCTATATCTTCTTCTCTTTGTACCAATTTTATTGCATGCTTGGCCTCTTATTTGTTATAGTAATGTGGTAGGACCCTATCTCTCACTTGATATGGACTTGTGATTATGTATGGGCTTCTTTATTCAATGTTATTAGCTAGTAGTAGCAAGTGATTTCTATAATTACTCTATTGGACTAACTAGTGTTGTGTTCTTTTATGAGCGGTACTTATTGATTTCCATGAACATGTGGGGCTTGAGAACCTGTTAAAGTAATTTGGGGGATCTTAGGGCCTAGGTAGCTCTATTGGTCCTTTTGAGCGACATGGTGGTCTTGTTTGGTTATGTTTGTTTTGATCCTTAGTATAACATTCTAATTTGTTGGTGGAGAGGTAGAGGTGAGAAAAGGTCTATATATTGACATACTTCTCTACTTTGTGATCTATTGATCAAATCAACTAGAAAGTTAAAAGGTGAAACTCAAGCATGGTAAATATACATCAACCATCTAATTGGATCCAACTAAAAATGATAATATTTTAATATATTTTCTTGGTATAATGGTATTGTGAGAAATAATTAATTGATTGTCAACTGATAAATACTATTTATTCATTATAATGTCCTACAACTTTCCTAATGTTTGCAAACATCTTGTAAATGTAGATTTTTTGGGTGTGAGTCTTATTTGAGATTAAATCTACCACTAAAGTATTCAACTCTCCCAAAACACTGCTACTAGTTATAAAAATCTGGTTGTAAGATATTACACACATGTTTTATATTAATGAAAGATTTTGTTGGTTCTTCACGAGATAAATCCAAGAAATATTTTATTGTACCTATGAAACAAAAGTTGTCTAGGATTGTGAAAGGTTTATGTGGATCTCTTGAGGCCTTATAAAGTTTGTCAATATATAATAGAAAATCCCACGAAAGTGATAGTGTAAATATGACAATTATCAAACTAGTTAATATATCACAGTTTCAAGGTTGACCCATTCACACTTGTTAAGTATCCACTTGATATTTTTTAAGTTTTTCCTCACTTCATATGGTTGATACATAGGTAGTCACTCTTGAGACACCTATCTCATGTATACTTACTCATTCTCTCACACTTCTAATATGCCATTACATGTGTAGGGGTAGTCAAATATTTAGTCCTACCTTACAACCTCCTCTTACTTTTCATTATATTGAAGTTTAATCATTTTATATTTGACACTCTTAATTTTATTGATAGGTGTACCTTTTGTTCTTATTATCCACTTTTGAAAGAAACTAGATTGATTTTTTTTAAATCTTTGTTTCTCCAACATGGTATCAAATGCATGAACTATATGTTCCTTTCTAGAATTTGATGAATCTAGCACTCAACAATATCAAACGTACGTCATGACACCAAATGGGTATTGTTATTAAATGCAAGAAGAATAACCTTTCATTTGAAAATTTCTGGCAATTTTGGTCTTTCTCAAATTTTTAAACCTTTTACCCTACTATGTCACATCGAATCTACATAAATCTATACTATAAAAATGTGAAAATTACTACAAAAAATTATAAAGGACCAAAAAGTCCCCTTTTTTATTTCTCCATTTTGGGTCAAAATTGTTATTTTATAGGATATTATAGATCATAAGTTTTATAAGGGTTGTGATTATGAAGGTATCACATTGCCCCCTCTAGTATTAGGCTCTCGGTATTAGTAACATATAGGAACTGATCATAGGGACTAATGAACCAATTGTGTTTCTCTTAGGGTATGTAAATTAGTAGTACATATTTAAAGCATTGTAAATTGTATCCCTATAAAATTTCATGCTCTCTTAGTCCCCATTTTAGTATATTTGGCCTTCCATGTCTAATCATGTTTAATTCTCCTTACACTGGCTCAAAAATGACATCTCTACCACATTCCTAACCACTTGTGCTTGACCCAACCTAATTTGGAAATTCAATGACACATGGGGCACTCTTGACCCCTTGAAATGAGTCCAATTTTGGACCCTCTAATTGTTGACTTATGGGACCAAGAATTCCTCATTCATGTTAGCTTGCTTCAAAAATTCATACATGTTTGGTGAGGAAAAGTATAAAGGAAAGCCTAACTCCCTCATTTCAATCAATAACATACTTGATCTCATATCAAGTTCTTAATCACATCCTCTGCAATTCAATTAAGAAAGAAATCAAACATCATCAAGGTATTGAAGCTATAAGTAAACTTTTAATCACTAGCATTCATGATGGCATCCATGTTCAACCTTTTATAAAGTCAACTCTACAAGTCAACATCTACATCTTCATGAAGACTTTGATTCGAGGATTTCTCATGAAGATATAATAATTTTATTCAAACAATTCAATTCAGATCCAACCACTACTACATTAAAACATGCTTTCAATTGGATCATTTTATTTCTATTTCACGGTTAATTCTAAATTTGATGTTTGACCTAGGAAAACCTCCATCAACCCACCATTTTCCTTCATTTGCATGTGCAAGTGACTAGATCAAGAGACAAGTATACTGCATTAGATCAAGAAGACAAATATATATAGATTGGAATTTCACATATCCAAAAAAGTAGGCTTCAATAACTCCAATAAAGCCTTTTGTAAAGATTTTGAGCTTCTTACCAATTCTAGAAATATAAATTTTGTTTCATATAATAATCTCAGGTCAGCATCATCCCTAAGAAATGTAGTCTATCTAATTTCATCCCAAATTGCGTAAAAGGCTCCTTTTTTCCTCTTCTTTCTAGTTCTATAATTGCTATCTACATATCTATTTTGTAACTAGTTATGTATGTTAAAAATGCTTAATTTTACACATTTGGCCCTAGATCTAGTATTCAATTTAAATACTTTTAGTATGATTTACAATCCTCTCTCAAGGATTGTTACATGTACGTTGTGATCAATCATTTTTTACTAGATTTGAGGTTTATCTTTATGGATTCACTCACCTTCAAAGTAATTAAAGTGGAAATAGGCCTAGTTTCCTAGTTTTCTTGCATTTACCCTAGTGAACCCCATCTCTCCACATTACATCTTTGTGAACCTTACATGTCCTATGTGTTATCAATATAAGTTTACATTTCTCATTAATTTCATCCTACTATTCACATTTATTTCAACCTAATAGAGTTATATGATGTATGATATGCGGAAGATGATAGAGGTCAAGAAATGAGTGATCTGATGTTGTTCTAATGTCTAGTGGTGACATTGAGTGATGGGGAGATCTAACTCACAAGAGATTTATTTCTATTATTAAGGCCTTTCCTTTGACCTTACTAGGATATTTATCTCTACCTTAACCAGATGACACTCTGATGGTTCCTGTACTCCAACTAGATCTCTCCACCAACTTCAAACTCTCTTCAATCCTTCACAACTCAACTATGCATCCATAGGATCCATTCAAGGAAACTATGCTCCAACGTGTTCTTGACAATAGGAATAGGTTTTCAAAATATCTCCCCTTCATCTTCCATTAATTTTTATCCACTCTGATAGGTTCCTTCAATTTTCCAATTGAGTTCATACTTTTCTAGTTTTTAGGCCTTGTAGCCTTTTTAGCCCAATTAGGCCTCCTAAAACCACCAAACTTGGAATACCTTCCAATCCACCTTAACAACCCCACAAAATAACTGTGGATTCTTTATAAGAACCTCCTAGGCTTCAATATTTCCTAGGTCTTAGGTCTCCATACTGTCCGTACATAGGACTTTCAGCAAACCCCTATTTTTAAGGGTTTCTAGGGCATGCAAACCAGTCTGACTTCTTTGGTCTCACTAGGTGCACTAATGGATTCCTCTAAACTTATCCTTTCAACCACATATCCTTTTCACATTCCCATACATCTTCCAACTCGATATTGGCACAAACCAATCCATTAAACAAGGTTTCTTTCCTCTGCAACTGTGCAAACTCCTAACCAGATACCTCTGTACTCACATAGGGCTTGCATCTATAATTAGCTCCCCTACATAAAATGAGCCCTAAAGAAATATTTAAACTATGTATAGATCTCCCTTCTTGATTCCAAGTAGCCATTAAGATTCAACCACGGGAACTCAAGAAGGAGCCATATTTACATGGTTAGCCCTATTTAGGATAACGAACTAAAAGAGCTTAAAGAATTTACAAAATGACAAGTAAATGCATCAAATTCACAAATAAAATTCAAAAATCTTAATTAAATAACAAATATTAACACTTAAAAGCATTACATTAGACCATTCAATCCATTAGAGTTGGATGATGGCTCAAAACTAGTCTTTGTATCACCAAAACAATGCTTCCACTAAGTCAGTCCGTACAATCTGACAACCAACAAAACAATTAGGGTTTGGGTAACCTTATATAGTCCATCCCCACATGCTAAGATACTAATGTCAGGATTTGGACCCATTAAATTTTGAATGCACCATTCTATGAAATGTTGCCATGACAACTTTGCAAAGTTGTTATGAGCTCAACTTTTGCAACTTTTGCAATTTTTCCTTACAACTACTCTAACTTTCTCAATTGGATCCAAAATAATTCCATTGGATCTCAAATCACCTAAAAACAAAAAATATCATCTATCCCTCCATTTTGGGGTTTTGGTAATTGTTTGACCAACTTTGACTTTCCTAGGCAACTAGTGCAAAATAGACTACTTAGGACCTCTAAGACCAAACCAAAAACAAAACTTAAACACTCCTTTCTACACACACACCTTGGGACTTTATATTATTCCTTATTCATTGGTGGTTGGATAGAACCACCTACAAGCCAAAATTGAAACTAGGATCAAACTAGGACCCTAAGGTTCTTCTACACCATTCTCCCCCTGCAACAAGAAAGTCAGGGTACCTGAGGTGTGATGAGATCTATGATGATGCCATGATTCTTGAAATCACCATCTACTATCCATATAGCCTCTAATTCAGGTTGGTTCTCCCACTTGACTAGATGTTCGATGTAGGTTTTGTTCCTAGTCCTCTTCTTCACTCTAGAATCCAAAATTCTTTCATCTTGTGGCTTAGTTGGGATAGGTATACAAAGTCCTTCTACATCATCTACCATGTCTATAATGTACTCCTGCTCTGTGACATCAGGACCTTTGTACTTGATCAAATCTTTCATGTTAAAAATAGGAGAAATGGACATCTCCTTTGGTAAATCTACTTAGTAGGCATTGGATCCATACTTAGCCAACACCTTACATGGACCAATCCTCTTCATTTGAAGCTTAATTGGTATGCCTTTTAGTAGTTTGGATTTGTTCAAAAACACCATCACCAAGTCTCCTACCTCAAACTATAAGTCTCTTCTTCATTCATCCACTTTATCTTTAATCTTCATATTAGCATCCATCAATGTCCTTCTCACCTACTCATGGACCTCTGTAATTGACTAAGAAAAGTTGTTTGTATTTCCACTGACCCCTTCATAAAATTTTAAGTCCCTAAGTTCAAGAAAACCCCTTGGATGTAGTCCATACACAACTTCAAATGGACTCTTACCAGTAGTCTTGTTTGTACTGTCATTATAGGAAAACTCTGCTTGAGGGATGACTTGTTCCCAACCTCATCCATACTCCTTAGTTAGACACCTTATAAAATTACCAAGTACTCTATTAATTACCTCTATTTTTCCATCTGTTTGAGGATGATATGCAGAGCTATGTTCCAAGTTGGTTCCCAATCTTTTCCAAACTATTTTTCAGAAGTGCCCAATAAATTTCACATCCCTACCTGATACAATACTAGTTGGAAACCCATGTATCCTCACTATTTCTTTAAAGAAAGGATGAGCAATATGAATGGCATCATGAGTTGTTTTACAAGGGATAAAATGAATCATTTTACTAAATCTATCTACTACCACAAATACACTATTCAAACTTGTTGGTGTTCTAGGTAGTCCCACTATGAAGTCCATACTTATGCACTCTCAAGGCCTATTATGGATGGGAAATGGCTAATAGAGACATGCATTTGAAGATGTTCCTTTTTCTTTTTGACACACCCCACATTTCTCAACATACCTCCTTACATCCTTCTGCATTTTAGGCCAATGATAAAATCTCTCCACTAGATCTAAGGTCTTGTTTAACCCAAAGTGTCTACTCAAACTGCCATATGCTTCTCTTGGATGAGGTTCTCCCTCATGGAGCCCCTTGGAACATATAGTTGTTTCCCCTCAAACAGTAAGTCATTCTACAATGTATAGTCAGCATACTAACTATGGAAATGGTTATGAAAATGAGTGCATACCTTATAAATCTTTGAGAAATCTGCATCTCCTTCATATAGATCCTTGAATCCTTCAACTCATGTGCTCTGCAACTGTATTTCTTGGACAATGAGAAATGTCCTACTAAGTGCATTTGCAACTTTGTTGTTCACTCCCTTCTTATTCTTTACTGTAAATGTGTATGACTACAAAAATTCAATCCACTTTATGTGTCTCAAACTGAACTTCTTTTGAGTATTGATGTAGCTAAGAGCTTGGTTATCTCTGAATACCAAAAATTATTTTGGAAACTAATAGTGCCTCCACTTCTTGATATCTTGAACTAATGCATAAAGCTCCAAGTCATAAGATGAATATATATACTTTTCCTCATTTAAACTTTCACTAAAGAAGGCTACTTGCCTTTCTTCCTAGCTTAGGACTGCACCCACTACTATATTTCTAGCATCACATTCTACAATGAATAATTTATCAAAACTTGGAAAAACTAGAATGGGTTAGGTAGCCACTTTCTTTAATCTTTCAAATCCTTCATTGGCTTCATTGGTCCATATGAAATTTTTCTTTACTCCACCCTTTATGGTATCTTGGACAGGTGTACAAATTTAACTGAATCTCCTCACAAACTTCCTATAAAATTGATCCAAACCATGGAAGCTTCTCACTTCTATCCCTATTTTTGGAGTAGGGCAACCTAGGATTGCTTCAACCTTACTTTTATCCATTTTTAGATCACCTTGGGAAACTACAAACCCTAAATAGACCAGTTCGTGTTTCATGAATTCACTTTTCTCAAGGTTGATGGTTAACTTCTCCTCTTGGAGTTTCTTCAACACAATCTCTAGGTGTTTCATATGTTCTTCTTTGGTTTTTCTAAAGATGAGGATATCATCTAGGTAGACTACTACAAACACACCTATGTAGTCCTTCAAGACTTCATTAATGACCCTCATAAAAGTACTAGGAGAATTTGTAATCCCAAATAGCAATACTAACCACTCATAGAGTCCCTCTGTGGTTTTAAAAGAAGACTTCCACTCATCCCCCTCTTTCATCCTAATCTGATAATACCCACTCTTAAGGTCTATTTTTGAAAAGTACTTATCACCCCCAATACAATCCATCAAATATTCTATTCTAGGAATAGGAAATCTATACCTAATTTTTATCCTATTTATTTCCCTAGAGTCAGTACACATTATCCACTTACCTCCTTTTTTAGGAGCCAAAACCACTGGAACAACACATGGGATAATGCTCTTTCTTATTAGACCTTGGTCCAAAAGCTCTTGGACTTTCCTTGCAATCTCCTTGTTCTTTCTAGTCTCATCTTGTAAGCATATTTGTTATTCAATGATGCCCCTGGCACAAAATTAATCTGATGACTAATTTCCCTTTGTGGAGGTAGTGTAGCTAGTGTTCCATCACATATTATGTCTTTGAATTGATCCAACAACTATATATCTAACTTCTGTAGGCATATGTGTCTAAATGGGTGTCTCTTCCTCCTTTGGTTTCACCTAGAGAGCATAACCAACTCCATATTTCTCCTTCATGTCTCTTAAGAATTCTTTTCCACTCATTAAGAGTGTGTTGGTGTCCTTCATTTCCAATGTATTCTCCTCTATCAAGGATTGAATGTTATGAGTGACTCCATTCTTCTTGAATGAGTATTTTTTCTCCTTGCCATGGTGGACTGCTTATGTGTCATACTGCCATAGTCTTCCAAGCAACATATGAAAACCATCCATTGGTAGCACTTCAGAAAGTATCTTGTCCTGATAATTCCCTATGGTGAATTCAACCCATACTTGTTCATTGACCAATGTGTTTTCCCCCTTGTTTAACCAAGTTACTTTATAGGGGTTAGCATGAGGTATCTTGCTCAATTTCAAATTCTGCACTGCCTCCTCTGATATCACATTATCTATTGAACTTGAGTCTATGATGACTCTACACACTTTGTCATGAATCTTGCACTTCACGCTAAAGAGTTCTCTACTTTGTTTGTGTTCCTCTTTGTTAGGTTCTTTTATCAAGATCCTCCTAAGCATTAGGTTCTCTACTTTCTCTAAATCAAGACTTATCTTAGAGTTTTTAGTGTTGTCTTCTTCTTTCATAGATGCAATTTTATTTTCTCCTTGTGAAGATTATGGCTTATCTAGACACCTATAGGCAGGGTGACCAAACTGTCCACAATCATAACATTTCATTGAATAAAAATGTGAGCTTCTTCCAAAACTACAATATCTACCCCTTCCACCACTATCATAACTTCTTCCTCTGCCATAGCCTCCTTTGTTGTTTGACTCATTTGTTTTTTCAATGAGCTTAGAGTCTCCTTGACCTCTAGTTTCGTTGCTTCTACCACTAGAAACTCCTCTATGTCCTCCTCTAGAGTCTCTACCTCTTCCTCTACCCCTAGAGATTGAATCTTGCTTCTTTTTGAGTTTTTCTTCCACCTTAAGGGCCATTTGAATGATACCATGGATAAACATTATGGTAAAGAGGCCTAGTTCCAATTGAATGTTCCACCTAAGTCCATTGAGATACATATCTACTTTGATTCTTTATATCTCTTGCACTCTAGACCTAAGGCATAATTTTTTAAATTCTTTAGTGTAGGAAGCTACATCTAAGTCCTTTTGTGTGAGATTCTATCTCTTTTTATGTAGTTGGATGCCATAATCCTATGGTAGGTAATTTTATTTTACCTTAGCCACCATAGCCTTCCAATTGACTATTGTATTATTTCCCTCTCTCTTTCTCTCTCTCGTTCTTCTTGCAAGAACTACCACCAAGTTAATGCATGTCCTCTCAATCTTGATTTAGCTATCTTCACCTTTTGTGCCTTTGTAATCCCATCACACTCAAAGTAATTCTCCATTCCTTCAACCCATTCCATTACTAATTCTGCATCCATTCGACCAGAGAATATAGGGATTCCTTCTAATGCTTTTCCACTTAGTTATTTAAGGGCTTTGAGGAAATGTTCCTCGGGTAATGGAGGGTCTAGTTCTTATTCTACATTCTCCTCAATCTTAGTCTTTCCTTTATCTTTATCCTCTTCTAACTGTTCTTTCACCTTGCTTGCAGTCTCTACAAATTCTACCAATTTGTGTTTCATCTCCTCCATATATTATTCTAGGATTCTATTCTTAGCTTGTTGTTCTTAAAAATCTCTTTCCAACTCTGCATTTGTCACCATGGTGTTCTCACCAATTTATTCACTCACCTCTACAAGCACACTCTCTTCCCAAGCCTTTCAATGGCTCTGATACCACTTTGATGGGGAGATCTAAATCACAAGATATTTCTTTCTCTTCTTAAGGCCTTTCCTATGATCTTATTAGGGTCTTTCTCTCTACCCTAACTAGAGGACACTCCTATGGTTCCTCTACTCCTACTAGATCTCTCCAGCAACTTCAAACTCTCTTCAATCCTTTACAACTCAAATGTGCATCCATAGTCTCCATTCAAGGAAATTATGCTCCAAAATGTTGTTGACAATAGGAATAGGTGTTCACACTATCTCCCCTTCATATTCCATTAATTTGTATCCACTTTGATAGGTTTCTTCAAATGTTTCCCATCGAGTTCATACTTTTCTAGTTTTTAGGCCTTGTAGCCTTTTTAGCCAAACTTTGAATACCTTCCAATCCACCTTAAAAACCCACAAAATTAATTGTGGATTCTTTCTAAGGACCTCCTAGGATTCAATATTTCCTAGGTCTTAGGTCTCCATACTATCCGTACATAGGACTTTCAGCAAACCCCTATTTTTAAGGGTTTCTAGGGCATGTAAACCAGTCTGACTTCTTTGGTCTCATTAGGTGCACTAATGGATTCCTATAAACTTCTCCTTACAGCCATATATCCTTGTCACATTTCCCTACATCCTCCAACTCAATATTTTCACAAACCAATCCATTAAATAAGTCTTCTTGCCTCTGCAATTGTGCAAACTCCTAACTGGATATACTCACCTAGGGATTGCATGTATAATTAGCTCCCTTGCATAAAATTAATCCTAAAGCCATATTTACACTATGTACAGATATCCCTTCTTGATTCCAAGTGTCCATTGAGATTCAAACATGGTAACTCAAGAAGGAGCCATATTTCCATGGTTAGCTCTATTTTGGACAACGAACCAAAAGAACTTAAAGAATTTAAAAAATGACAAAGAAATGCACCAAATTCACAAATAAAATCCTCAAAGCTTAATTATATAGAAAATACTAACACTTCAAATCATTACAGTAGACCATTCAATCCATTAGGGCTGGATGATGGCTCAAAACTAGTCTCTGTATCACCAAAATAATGCTTCCACTAAGTCAGTCCGTACAATCTGACAAACAAACAAACAATTAGGGTTTGGGTAACCTTATATAGTCCATCCCAACATGGTTAGACCATAAGTTTTGGATTTGGACCCATTAAATTCTGAATGCAACATTCTAGGAAATGTTGTCATGACAACTGTGCAAAGTTGCAAAGTTGGCATGAGCAACTTTTGCAATTTTTCCTTAAAACTAATATAACTTGCTCATCTAGATCCAAAATCATTCCATTGGATCTCAAATCACCTAAAAACAACAAAATATCATCTATCCCTCCATTTTGAGGTTTTGGTCATTGTTTGACCAACTTTGACTTTCCTAGGCGCCTAGTGCAAAACAAACTACTTAGGACCTTCTAGGACCAAACCAAAAACAAAATTTATACACTCCTATCTACACACACACCTTGGGAATTTATCTTATTCCTTATTCATTGGTGGTTGGAAATAACCACCTACAAGCCAAAATTGAAACTAGGATCAAACTAGGAAGCTAAGGAGCTCCTGCACCATTGAGTTAGTGCATTTTTTTTCTGGAAGCTGACTGTATGTGAAGGTTGAATATGTAAGAAATTGTATTTTAAGTCCCCGTGTTACAATTATTTGCATTAGTTTACATAAGAAGTTTGTGGCTTGCAATTATAGTTGTAATTTATATGGTCTGTGAATATTGTACTAATATGATTTTAATTCCCCAATAATTCAGTGGTCTACGTTGTGAATAAGTATTTGCTAATAGTGAGGCGAGCTATCAGGCTTGGTCTAGAGAATTCTCTACATTTATCTATATTGTTGTTTTTGGGTATGCAACATTGTATATATGTTAAATAGGTTTTTGCGGTGTTCCAATTCAGATTTCATGTGTTGGTTTGGTTAGCAAATGAATTAACAGTGTTTTGTTATTTGATATTATTATTTGTGTTGGTCTTTGGCCAACTCAGTGGATTATCTTAATTAAATTATGCTATTTTGTTCCATTGTATGTTGAGTTAAGATGTTGTTTTGGGTCTTACCATGCTGTGTTTGGATGTGAATCAAGTAATTTTCTTTAAGGTATATTTTGGGTTGACTGGTTAATGTGTTGTAATATTTTTTTACATACTACATTTGATATTGACTTTGAATGATGTTATGTGTGCTTCATTTGAATAAATTAAGTGGATGCTTTGTGATGTATTTAGGCTTCCTTTATCTGGTGAGGTGGATCACATTGAATGCAAGTGTTCATAGTGGTATAATATGAGTAAATATTGTTTATTTCTACTATAATCAACCAAGTTAATAATTTAAGTGATCAAATATATATATGTGTGTGCATGTGTGTGTGTGTGTGTGTGTGTGTGTGTGTGTGTGTGTGTGTGTGTGAACATGTTTGGGTTGAGAGTGGATTGAATTTTGATTGAGTATAGATGAAAAAATTGGAAGGACACAAGTGCAAATAAAAATAATATCTTTTATTATGACAGAGTTTAATGAAATAGATATTCAATTTATGTTTGGCATGATATTGGTCACATGAAAAATTAGTTGAGGATAATTTCATGATCAAGAGATTCTTCTCATTTCAATTCATAAACTCCCTATAATTTCTATAAGAAAGTGAATCCTTTGGGAAGCTTGTGCAAAATTTGACTTTCCCTAGAGTTGTGCACATTAGTCTATAAGTTCATTTGTACCTTGCCCTAGGATCATTCTCTCAATATGGAAAGTACCTTGTATAATTCCATAAGAGTGTGCACCTTATTCTACAAGTCCTAATTAGGAGCGGCTTGATTCCTTGGCCTCTAGCCTAAAAATTATAGCCAATTTTTTCATATATAGTTAGTGTGATTCTCACCATGTTTTTCCCCATATTGGGTTCTCCATGTAAAATTCTAGTGTTGATGTGTTTGGTATCCATTGCATTATCTTTCATTGATGATTATCTAGATAAATATAATTAATAAGTTTTTGTTATAGAAAAAGGATTAAGCATTTGTTCAAAGATGATTTACACCTCCCCTAGTCTTGTGGTGTGTTCAACAATTGATATCAGTATTGAGTTCGTCTTAGATAAGCTTAACCACTTGGGAAAGATCAAGGATGGTGAATGAAAATGGTCACTAAGTAAAAAAGTTTGATGAAATAAATGACACCTTTGGTAATGACATGATGTGTTGGAAATAATAGGTACTGAGGGGGGGGGGGTGTATCAGGACTAATAAAACTTTTAGGCTTCTACTAATACCTTTGAATAACAACAAAATAAAATTCCAAAATGATAACCATATGACTGTAACCTTGAATTAAAAGTGCAATGCATGAAGTAACAACACATTCACACTCATAATACTCAGAATTTTATCGTGGAAACCCTTGGTCAAAGGGGAAATCACGGTGGGGATGACACCCACAATCTTCTCATTGCAGTAGAAAAGAGTTCTCTATTAGGAGCTTACAATATGTCACTTTCTAGGTGACTCACCCTATTAGGAGTTAATGATACCTTGTTAGAAGTATCTAAAGTTCTATTATAGACTACCTTGTTAAAGGATTTAATTCCACTATTATAGTGTTCACCCTATTAAGGGATTTACAATAAAAGTCTTGTGAGAGACTACCTGGTTAAGGGATTTTAGCTTGTTGAAACTATTAGGAATACAACAATAAAATTGACCTATGAAATTGCACTTATAAATGCTAATCAGATCCTTGATGCTCTATTCTTTCTCTAAACTATGCTCTGAATCTTCTTTGTAATCTTCTATGCAATCATTGTTCAATATCTAACACTTAAATTGTTCTCTTTCAATATCATCACAACAACCCTTTAGAATAACAACAATTATCATCTTAGAGCCTTTCACCTTCAATTGAAAACCTAATTAGGGTTTTTTTTCCCTCCAAAATAAATTTTTCAATCATAAACAACTCATAAAAACATTACAATCTCAAGGCATTGTCCATAACAATCATCAAGTTGTTTTCTCCAATGTAAAATATTTGTTAAATATTATTGGTTCAAATGTGCCTTGAATTCATAATTAGATCTATACACAACTACCAATAAATTGACTTATTCAAACTTGAAATTATTTACTACGCTTTTCTTTCTTTCTAGATTCATTGAATCGTCCACAGTCATAGCCTCTTCGATCAATCATTCAAAACTGTCTCTTATCCTTTAACATTTACCTGTTCACTAAACTAACCGGTTGGTAGTATTTTGACTAGTGTCATTTACCGGTGTGACCTAAGTGGCACGGTCACAAATCTTAGTTCACCTATTGTCCATGGACCTTCTAGTGTACTGATATAATACTCAAATTATTCAACCTATTTGTCCTTCACATGTTTGTCTTTTCACATGTCCTACTTAAATTGTAGTTAGCGATTGGTTAAACTATATACCTGTTGGTAGAACTTCTTGTATTCACATAAAAATTACTTAACTATGTACTATATTTCCAACAATGACATCCATACTCTTTATGGGATCATCATCATTGTTAGTTCTCATCATTTTGATATCATCATTCTCCCCCTTTGGAATTGATGGAAAAAACTTTTTCATGTCTACATACATACTCCCCCTGAATCTATAACTCCATATATTACATACTCTATATACTATTTTCTACGATATACTCCCTCTTTTGATCTACTTATATATTCCTCCTTTTTCACAATAATGCAAATAACTATAATAAATGTTCTTATATACAAAGGTGTTCAAATCTTACAATTTGTCAAAGATAATCTTGAATTGTACCTTTGTATTGCCAAGCAACTAGTCCCATGACTCTTTCAGTGCTATCAGGGAAATTTGATATTTGTGTAAGCCTGAATCCAGATCCTCCATACTATCAATTGTACTCATATCTAGAGTACCTATCAACACTTCAGCTTTCTTAAGATATGCTTGTATAATATCCATGTGTGGAGTCAATAATCCTTGTAATTCTAGTAATATCATTCTTATTATATCCTCCTCTTCTTTAAGTTCCATCTCCTTTTGTGTCAATCCTTTCAATTTTTTAGTATTCTCCATCACTGAACTGTTCAATGGGTCTAATTGATTGAAAAGTGTAGTCAATTTTGTTGCAAGCTCTTCATTCTTTGTCAAAATATTTGTAGTGAAGTTGGTCGGAATAGAGATCTTAGTGAAGATTTTTCCAAATTAAAGTATTGATTGCTTGAGTTGTTTGACTAGTTCAAATAATAAAACTTTCTCAAGTGCAATATTTTGCAATAGTTTCTCCATCATATCATGCTCCAATCTCTTCTCTGCTCTCTTCAATAATTTCTTCTTCCATGTCATGATCTAGACTGGTAATTGCATCAACTAAGGTTTTGAGTTGATAAATCATATATGCTTCTTCATAAATATCAATATTAGTTACTAGATCAGAAAGTATAGAAATAGTTCTCCTTAGGAATTTTTTTTGTATTTCTTTTTCTTCATCATGTTCTTCTCAGCCTTCTCTGGCAGTTTCTTTAAAAATAATAACTGGTCCTTGGGCTTTAATTTATTAAAATATTTCTTCAAAATATTAAATTCTAGATCATCTTATTCTTCTTCTTCTTCTTCCATTATCTTCTTTTTCTTCTCACTGGTAACCACTGTGTGATTTTGTGAATCACCAGGGGTGTTATCCTTTGGTGTTTCAACCTCATCTTTAGTACTGTGCTCATACCAGTGTTACTTATTTATTTGTATGTTTAATTCTCTTCTTATTGATCTTTCTATTGTTCTCCTTGATTTTCCTGAGTAGCTTCACCTTGTTCAGTATCCTGTGGTTGATCAGTGGTCTTAGTAATCTATTCTATTTCTTTGCTCTTTTCTGACTCATCAACCTTGTTTGCTTCAATGTCAACTATGTCATCATTTATTTCAATGGGATTAACATCAAGTGAAGACTGAATTTGAACATCTTCAACTTCATCTCCAACTATAGGAGATTTGGGATTATTAGTGATATCCTCAATTACAACAACATCATCTAAATCCTTTGTTAGGTCTATATGAGTAACCATACTTGGAATAATTTCTAACACATATTCTTCTAACTCATTCAAAGTGAAAGTATCATCTACTTGAGATGTACCTATTGTATCAGTTACTTGTGGTGGTTTAATGTTGAATATCCTCTTCCATATCATCACTTCCTCATCTTGAACTTCTTGCTCCTTTCCAGCTACAATCCTTGCAGTTCTATGTCTGATACTAAATCCTTGCAGTTCCTTTCTCAAGTGCTTCATCTATTTCCTTTATTGTCAAATGTGTCATAGTGTAGATAAGAGTCCCGGGTAAGTGCACAAAGATGGGGGAAAACAAAGGGGGTATAAGATGCCACTTTTTTTTTTGAAACCAGCAAACTCTGAACTTCAACAAGAAATTAAGGATAGTTACACTCAAAATTTCAAAATGTGACAAAAATAAAAGTTGTTCTACTCCAAATCTAGTTTCTAAACTACTAATTTATTTTAGAAATGATAGAGATTATGGCCCACAAAAAGGGGGAGCACAAAAAGTGGTCCTATTTTTTATGAAAAAAACATAACATAGCGTCTGGTTTGCTCCCCCTAAAATGTTAACTTTTTTTTTTGAATTTTTTTAATCGCTCTAGTGAGAAATTAGCTAACACCACCTAGTTTATCCTAGATTTTTCTACTAATGTTTTAATGAAAGTATGATTATTTGCGATTTTCTGAAGTGGACACATATTGAAAATGTGAAATTTTTATGTGCTCCCCCTAGTAATCATTGAAAACTAATAAAAAATAAAAAATTATTTTTTTTAAGTGTGTAAAATGGAGTCTAGTTTCTGAAAATGTAATTTGTTTCAAAATTCGACAAACAAGCCAAAATCTAGGCCAAAATGAATACACGTTGGTTTTTGAAAAAATCAGACATACTTATAGAAGAAGTTAAAGATGAAAAGCTTAACATAATGATAATTCAAAATAAATTGTATGGTTAGATAGCTAACATAGAGACATACAATATCAAGTTGTCTGAATTTATCGTTATTGAACCACGTACAAACCTGACAGGGAGCACATAAGAAAAAATGTTAATTTTTTGTAGGTTTGCTGGAAAACATGCCTCATACCTATTTGAATCCTCTAATCCTTTGGGTTGGATCTCCAAGGAAAATCCAAGCCTTAGTATTGGTAAAATCTAATGCAGTTCAAAGCACGCACGTGCACACTATGTAAATTTATGGTTTACATAGCGTGTATGTGCTATGTAAACCTTAAAAAAAGGATTAAGAGAGGGAAGGAGAAAGCCTAACATGCTCTGCAAGACCAATTCCAACACTAGGTCAAGGTAAAGATTCTAGATTTTGAGGGTTTTTAGGAAATTCTAGACCTATCCAAATTTCAGGAATCGACACATTGTCTTCAACATGATTCTCAATGGACTATTGATTATAACCTTAAACCCTTGACTTTATTAAGGACACTCTATAGTGTTCTAAGTCGTTCTAATGTATGATAAGGGGTCATAATGGCTCCTAAGTGGTCCTAGGTCCCCTTAGGACCCATTGCGACCCCTTTGGACACATTAGAGCATCTTAAGACCCCTTAGAACACATTAATCATCGTAGGACACACTAATGGGCTCTAATATTTTATAATGTGTACTAATGTTTTGGAAGGGGTTTAATGGGTTCTAAGTGGTCCTAGGAACCCTTAGGACCCATTAAGACCCCTTAGGACTCATTAAGACCCAATAGGAAACATTAGGACTCATTAGGACCCCTTAGAACACATTAATAGTCATAGGACCCATTAGAGAGAGAGCACATTAATCACCGTAGGACACTCTTCATAGTTCTAAGTGGTTCTAATATATTGTAAGGGGTTGTAATAGGTGCTAATTGGTCCTACAACCCTTTAGAACCCATTAAAACCCCTTAGGACACATTAGGACCCATTAGAACCTCTTAGGACATATTAGGACCTCTTAAGACCCCTTGGAATGCATTAATCATTATAGGACACACTAATGGACTCTAATGTGTTCTAAGTGGTCCTAATCGGTTCTAAGTGGTCCTAGGAACCCTTAAGACCCATTACGACCCCTTAGGACCCATTAAGACCCATTATAACACATTAGGACCTATTAGAACCCCTTAGAACACATTAATAGTTATAGGACTCATTAGAGAGAGAGAGGACCCATTACAAACCCTTAGGATCCCTCTCTCTACATCTTAAGGGTTGTAAGGATTATCAAGGGGTCCTAGGATACATTAATGTGTCCCAAGACCCCTTACCATACACTAATGAATGGTAAGGGGTCCTAAGGGGTCTTAAGGGGTCCTAAGACAAATTAATGTGTCCTAGGACCCCTTATGACCTCTAATATGCATGGTAAGGAAACCTAAGGTGTCCTAGGACATATTAATGTGTTTTAGCATCCCTTATGACCCCTTAGACCCCTTACAAGACCCTAGGATCCCTTATCATACACTAATGAATGGTAAGAGGTCTTAAGACACATTAATGTATCCTAGGACCCTTCATGACCCCTTACAAAATTCTAAGACACCTAGGATGTATAATAAGGGGTCCTAAGGGGTCATAAGGGATCCCAAAACACATTAATGTGTCTTAGAACCCCTTATCCCCCTTAGACCCTTGAGGATCCCTCTCTCTAAATCTTAGGGGTTGTGAGGGTTTTTAATGTGTCGTAGGACCTCTTAGACCCCTTACAACCCCTTAGGACACCTTACCATACACTAATGAATGGTAAGGGGTGCTAAGGGGTCATTAGTGGTATTAAGGGGTCCTAGGACACATTATTATGTCAAAGGATCCCTTAAGACACCTTACAACCCCTTATAATAAAATAATGAATTTTAAGGGGTTCTGAGGGGTTCTCAGTGGTCTTAAGAGGTCCTAGGACACATTACAGTGTTGTAGGACCCTTTAAGACTCCGTAGGACCCCTTACCATACACTAATGTATGGTGAGGGGTCTTAAGGGGTTGTAAGGGGTCCTATGACACATTAATTTTTCCTAGAACCCCTTATGATCCCTTAGGACCCTTTAGAACACCTAAGATATAGGGAAATAGGTCATAAGGGGTCCTAGAACCCCTAATGACTCCTTAGTATCCTTTAGGAATCCTCTCTCTACATCTTAGGTGTCATTAGGGTTGTTAACTTGACCTAGAACACAACATTGTGTCCTAGGACCTCTTAAGACCCCTTAGGATCCCTTTGTTAGAGTAATCATTAGTTTTCTTATTAATTAAATCATGTTGATTTAATTAAATAAGTCATTACTCTTTAGTGCTTAAGCTTTCTCTTAGGTGCATTAATAATTAATTTTTTTATTAATTATTAATGTGCAACCTAACTTTTTAGTTTTTAAGGTTTTGTTCACCTTTATAGGTTGAAACTTGTAATTCTTTTTTAATAACTTGGAATATATTTTTTTCTCTTTCTTTTCGAGTATCTTTGAGTTATGCTTTTTCATCCTTTCAACTTCTTTCCTATAACAGGTTATTTATATGTAGGTGTATTTGGGTTCTATGGATTTGTCTTTCTCAAATCCTACATGGTATCAGAGTCATACTGCTACTGCCTAGTCTAGTGTTTTTGAAGAAGAGATTTGAAGGCAAAAAATCTCATCTTTTTAGGGGATTTTTTCTTTAGTCTAAAAGTGTTGAAATTTTTGGTGCATTTTGGGTGCAAACGAACCTCACCATCGCACTCAAAAGGCCCGAGAAACTACATTTTCATATAAATTTTGTCATTTTTTGTCACAATGACCTTTAGCAATTTTTTTCTCTCTCCTAGGTTCTACGACACAAATTTCAAGAAAATAAAATAAAATTAAAAATTTTAAAATTTTTTTTAGTGTTTTTTGGGCACTAGCAAACGCCCCGCCCCCATGCAGCCAGCGCGTCACCTGTGCCCAGCCTGCGCCTGACCTCCACCAGTGTACCACCACCACGCCGCCCCTGCACAGCCAACGCGTCACCTGCACCTAGCCTGCGCCCGACCTCCACTAGCTTGCCACTGGCTGCCAGCTTGGGAGCCGCTGCAACCTTAGAGCTGCCTAGTTGCCATCACTGCACTGCCGAGGAGCCATCTCCACCGATCACAGTGCCACCTCCACTGCCAGAGTGCCGCCATCATGCGGTGATTGTTCCAGACGTCACTCTCTGACAAGTGATGTCAGCATTTTCTGAGATTTTTTAAAATTTTCTGGCCATTTTAAAGAAATTTTGGCCACATGGTTTTTTTTTGGTGATGATGTCAGGGATGGCCTGGTGACGTTCATACGGCCATCAAATTTTTTTTTGTGCTTGGCAACATTCATTTGAACGTCAATTTTTTTCCAATGACTGGTTTTTTCCAGAGAGCTTGTTTTCGGAGGTCCTGTTGGTTTTCTGACCATAATTTGAGCATACAATATCATTTTTCAGAAAACAAGATATCATCAAAAAGATCTTTCCGAGCCAGAGGCCACTATGCGTGTTTCATCTGCAAATTTGGCTATTTGAGTTCCTATTTTCAGCGTCAAGGTAGTGGCTTCAATTTATCTCCTCACTACATCAGGTCATTAGATTTTCTTATTATTTTTTGTGCTCTCTAAGTTATCTTTTGGTGTATGGGGATAGTTTACTACATTGTGGGGGTAAATTTCCTTTCTTTCATTTAATTCAAAAAGACCCTTCTTCTTCTGCCTTCTTTCTCTCAATGTCAGACCCTTCCATTTACCGGATGATCCTGCATAACTACCATACCTGGAAAGCGTACATGACCAGATTGCTCATGTCATGGGGCCTATGGTCCTGTCTGGATGAGAACTAGCATTTTTTGTAGCATTTTTTGGATATTCTTCAACACTTGAACAAGATGGATGAAGCCATTGGCATAATTGCACTAAATATCTATGATAGTCTCTTGTTTCATTTGGAGAATTTGCACACTCCTCGGGTAATCTGGGGAAAGTTTGCATAACTATTTGGCACAGTGAATGAGTTCTAGACACTATAGCTTGATGTAGAGTTGGCATCATTGTCTCTTGACAATTTTTCCACCATTGAGGACTTCTTGATGAAGTTCAATGCTCTCCTTTCACTTTTGTAAGGATGTGGGAAGACCAAATCAGATAATGAGTGTATCTTCCTGATACTCTCAAAGCTTTAGGGATAGTTTCAGATATTCTCCTCCAATTTCTATTCCACTATGGATGCTTTGGGTCCTAGGCACATTATGCCTTCCTTTGCGGCCTTCTTTGATCGGTTGAATTGAGAGCAGTCAAAGCTTCAACAGTTGGATGATACTTCTGGCTCTATGAGCCATGCTTTGGTTTCTCATCCATCCTCACAAAAATCAGAGAAGAAATAGGTATCACCAACCACAGATTTTTGGAAGGATTCTCCATCTCAACATTCCTCTGGCCCACCTCCTCCAAATAAGGGGAAATCGAAGACCAAAAAACCTAAGTGTGCTTATTTTCATAAGCCCAATCATGATGAGTCTCAGTGCTTTTAGAAGAAGGTAGATGGATATTCCCAATAGATTTTTGATTTGACAGCTCTTCTTCAAAAGAGAAAGATTGATATTCCTTCTTCCTCTTCTCACTGGTCTTCTTCATCATCTTCTCAGGCAGATGGGCCAGACAATAGAAAGGGTCATGCATTATGTCCATCTTCTATTTCTCCCTCTTCTAGATGGCTACTAGATTTAGGTGCTTCACACCATATGGCATCTTCTTGGGGTTTATTCCCATCTTTTG
Source organism: Thuja plicata (assembly GCA_018584345.1). Lineage (NCBI taxonomy): Eukaryota > Viridiplantae > Streptophyta > Pinopsida > Cupressales > Cupressaceae > Thuja > Thuja plicata. The sequence goes on from MU228104.1 coordinate 12,231,094, forward strand.
AGGTTTCACATACCCCACACATTTATATGGGGAATAACACTATTATGATTGTATGTGGGAAGGGTTCTATTGACATTGATGATGGTACATTCCATGATATACTATGTGTTCCATCCTTTTCCTCTAACCTTCTATCTATTTATCAGATTACCCATAGTGGGACATGGAAGACAGTTGAGTTCACTCCAGATTTAGTGCACATCAGAGATAGTGTGACAGACAATATTGTTTCCATGTGGATAGTTGATCATGCCACTCACTTGTACTCCTTCTCTCATTTTGGTCCACCATCTCCATTGTCAGAGAATATCTCTCCTACTTCACGAGCGCCTATTGAGGAGAAGTTAGGTCACCTAAACTTATGTGTTGTTCCTAAGATCAGTTTTGTGGCTCCTACACCTCCTCCTCCTCCTATTGAGTTTGTATTTGTTCATCATGTTTCCTCTTCAGCAGTACTTGTTCTGGTTGCTCCCTACATTGAGTCACCTACTCCTATTGTTGAGGGCATATCCAAGGACATTCATCTCCTCCCAGATGTCAAATTCAGCACATCTATTGGCCCACCTTTATTAGAGATTCCACTAAATGAGTCTCATGCATTCTCCTTTGAGCATCAGTTAGGCCTTCCAGTTTCACCTCTCGTTTAGGGGTTTCCTTTTTGTTCCATGCCTTTGTTCCTTCATCATTGGACTTCATTGGTTTGATCATTTCCACAGGGGTTCTATCTTTCTGGGGGGCTTTGGTTTCTCCTCCCTCTCTCATGGGCGGGGGGTTGGTTGTACTTATGGTTTTGAGAGAGTCTCTTGAGCCATTTCTTTTCTGCATCTTTTTATCTCTTTTTGGAGAGGGGTTTTTCCCACTGGGTTTTCTCCTTTGTCTCTGGTTTACAAAGATTTCTTGTATTGGGTACCTAATCAGGCCTTGTTGCTGGGACCCATTTCCTTCTTTCATAGTTGTGCTAGGTTAGCTTTCCCCCTAAGCTTAGCTTAAGGGGGGTGTTATATTAATCATTAGTTTTCTTATTAGTTAAATCATGTTGATTTAATTAATTAAGTCACTACTCTTTAGTGCTTAATCTTTCTCTTAGGTGCATTAATAATTAATTCTTTTATTAATTATTAACGTGCAACCTAGCTTTTTAGTTTTTAGGGTTTTTTTTCACCTTTATAGGTTGAAACTTGTAATTATTTTTTAATAACTTGGAATATATTTTTCCTCTCTTTTTGAGTATCTCCGAGTTCTTCTTTTTCATCCTTTCACCTTCTCTCCTATAATAGGTTATTTGCATGTAGGTGTATTCGGCTTCCTGTGGATTTGTCTTTCTCAAATCCTACACCCTTACCATACACTAATATATGGTAAGATGTCATAAGGGGTCTTAAGGTGTTCTAGGAAACATTTTGGTGTTCTAGAACACATTAATGTGTCCTAGAACCCCTTATGATCCCTTAGGACACTTTAAGATCCCTAAGATGTATAATAAGGGGTCATAAGGAGTTTTAGGACATATTAATGTGTCCTAGGACCCCATATCACCCCTTACCACCCTTAAATACCCCTCTCTCTATATCTTAGGGGTCATAAGATTTGTTAAGGGGGTACTCACATTAATGTTCCCTATGACCCATTATACCCCTTATGACCCCTTACCATACACTAATGAATGGTAAGGGGTCCTAAGAGTTTGTAAGTGGTCTTAAGAGAACTTAGGACACATTAATGTGTCTTAGAACTCCTTATGACCCCTTAAGATCCTTTATGACCCCTAAGATGTATGGTAAGGAGTCCTAAGGTTTCCTAAGGGTCAAAAGGGGTTCTAGGACACATTAATGTGTCATAGGACCCCTTCTGACAATTTAGGACCCTTGAATACTCCTTGATCTACATCTTAAGAGTTATAAGGGTTGTTAAGGTTTCATATAACACATTTATGTGTCTTGGGACCCCTTAGACCCCCTTACAACCCCTTAGGATGCCTTACCATACACTAGTAAATGGTAATGTGTCCTAAGGGGTTGTAAGGGGTCTTAAGACACATTAATGTCTCATAGGACCCCTTATAAACCCTCAAGACCTTTTAGGACCCTTAAGATATATGGTAATTGGTCCTAAGGGGTCATAAGGGGTCCTATAACTCCTTATTCCCATTAACATCCCTAAGATGTAGGGTAAGGTGTCCTAAGGGGTTTTAGGACACTTTAATATGTCCTAGGACCCCTTATGACCCTTTAGTACCCTTTAGGACCCCTCTTTCTACATATCAGGTGTTGTAAGGGTTTTTTATGGGTCATAGGACACATTAATAAATCATAGGACTCCTTAAAACCCCTTAAGACCCCTTACGATACACTAATATATGGTAAGGGGTTATAAGGGGTCTTAAGAGGTCCTAAGACACATTAACATGTCCTAGAACCTATTTTGACCCCTTAGAACCCTTTAATACCCCTAAGATGTATGGTAAGGTGTCATAAGGTGTCCTAAGGGGTCATAAGCGGTCCTAAGACACATTAATGTGTCCTGAGACCCATTATGACCCTTTAAGACCCCTCTCTCTACATCTTATGGGTCGTAAGGGTTTTTAAGGGGTCATAGTCTTCACATTAATATGTCTTAGGACATATTAGACCCCTTATGACTTCTTAAGACCCCTTACCATACACTAACAAATGTTAATGGGTCCTAGAAGGGGTTGTAATGGGTCTTAAGGGGTCCTAAGCCATATTAATGTGTTTTAGGGTCTGTTATGACCCCTTACAACCCTTCACAACCCCCTAAGATGTATGATAAAGGGTCATAAGAGGTCATAAGGGGTCCTAGAATACATTAATGTGTCATATAACCTCTTATATCCCCTTAGGACCCTTGAAGATCCCTCTCTCTACATCTTATGGGTCGTAAAGGTTGTAGGACACATCAATGTGTCCTAGGAACCCTTAGAAGCCCTGATACCCCTAAGGACCCCTTACCATACACTAATTAATTGTAAGGAGTCCTAAGGGCTCGTAAGTGGTCTTAAGGAGTCATATGACACATTGACGTATCCTAGAACCCATTATGACCCCTTAGGACCCTTTACGACACCTAAGATGTATGTTAAGGGGTCCTAGAACACATTAATGTGTCCTAGGACCCCTTATGAACCTTTAGGACCCCTCTCTCCACATCTTAGATATTGTAAGGGTTGTTAACGGGTCCTAGGACATTATTATGTTCTAACACTCTCTAACACCCCTTATGACCCCTTACCATACATCTAGGAACTCTTAGAATCCATGTGACCCCTTAGGACCCCTTACCATACACTAATTAATTATAAGGAGTCCTAAGGGCTTGTAAGTGGTCTTAAGGAGTCATATGACACATTAACGTGTCCTAGAACCCAATATAACCCCTTAGGACCCTTTACAACACCTAAGATGTATGGTAAGGTGTCCTAAGGGTCAAAAGGGATCCTATAACACATTAATGTGTCCTACGACCCCTTATGACCCTTTAGGACCCCTCTCTCCACATTATTATGTCCTAACACTCTCAAACACCCCTTAGGACCCCTTACCATACACTAATATATGGTAAGTGGTCATAAGGGGTTCTAGGACACATTAATGTGTCCTAGAACCCTGTATGACCCCTTAGGACCCTTTGATACCACTAATATGTATGGTAAGGTGTAATAAGGTGTCCTAAGGGATCATAAGGGGTCCTAGGACACATTAATATAGAGGTTGTAATGATTTTTTAGGGGTCATAGTCCACACATTAATGTGTCTCAGGACATCTTAGACCCCTTAAGACCCCTAACCACACACTAACCAATGTTAAAGGCTCCTAGAAGGGGTCGTAATGGGTCCTAAGACACATTAATGTGTTTTAGGATTCTTTATGACCCCTTAGGACCCTTTAGGACCCCTAAGATGTGTGATAAGAGGTCCTAAGGGGTCATAAGGTGTCCTAGGACACATTAATCTGTCCTACAACCCCTTATGAACTCTTAGGACACTTAAAGAACCATATCTCTACATATTAGGGGTCATAAGGGGTGTTAAGGGGTCGTAGGACACACTAATGCATCCTAGGACCCCTTAGAACTCCTACAACCCCTTACGACCCCTTAATATACACTAATGAATTATAAGGAGTCCTAAGGGCTTGTAACTGGTCTTAAGGAGTCATATGACACATTACTATATCCTATAATGCCTTATGACCCCTTAGGACCCTTTACAACACCTAAGATGTGTGGTAAGGGGTCCTAAGGTGTCCTAAGGGGTCATAAGTGGTCCTAAAATACATTAAAGGGCCACAATGGGTCATAAGGGGTCTTAGTGTGTCCTAGGATTCCCTATGACCACTTAGGATCATTGAAGACCCTTCTCTACATCTTAGGGGTTTTTAAGAGGTCTACCCCTTAAGACCCTTTATAGTCCCTAAGATGTATGATAAGGGATCCTAAGGTATCCTAATGGGTCATAAAATGTGTCCTAGGATTCCCTATGACCACTTAGGATAATTGAAGACCCCTCTCTATAGCTTAGGGGTTGTTAATGGGTCTAACTCTTAAGACCCTTTACGATCCCTAAGATGTATTATAAGGTCTCCTAAGGTTTCCTAATGGGTCATAATGGGTCCTAATACATAATAATTTGTCTTAGGACCCCTTTATGACTCTTTAGGGCCCTTGTAGAACCCTCTCTCTACATATTATGGGTCATGAGGGCTGTTAAGGGGTCCTAAGACACATTAATATGTCTTAGGACCCCTTACAACCCCTTATGACCCATTACCATACACTAATGAATGGTAAGGGGTCCTATGGGTTTTTTGGTGGTCTTAAGGGGTCCTAGGACACAATAACATTTCCTAGAACACCTTACAACCCCCTAGGACCCTTTACAACCCCTACGATATATGGTAAGGGGTCCTAAGGTATTCTAAGGGGTCATAACTCTCTCTCTCTCTCTCTCTCTCTCTCTCTCTCTCTCTCTCTCTCTCTCACACACACACACACACACACACGCACACACAAACCTAANAGGGGTCATATCTCTCTCTCTCTCTCTCTCTCTCTCTCTCTCTCTCTCTCTCTCTCTCTCACACACACACACACACACACACGCACACACAAACCTAAACCATAAATACTTTATGTTGGAATTATGATGAATTTTGGTAGGGAAATGATGAGTTTAATTTTTTCATTGTTGGAAACTTATCAACTCTATTAATTTTGGTGCATAGGTTACACTAATTGATTGACATGATTAATAGGTGAAGCATATATGCTAAGTGCTCTGATCGCTGAGTAGGAAGACAATAACAATTTTGATTTTTGATTAGCACTTGAGATGGTGAAGATATTGAGAGATGTGATCATTACATAAGTCTTATTATGAGTAGAGGAGTACATATTTATGATTGCGTCAGTTAACTCAACAGTGTGTGAAAGATAGTTTTTTGGTAACTGTTCTATGTGAACTAGTTGAGTTACCAATTGAAACCTATTGATTAGATGGTTAAGGTGGTTAAGTTAATGTTGATGTTTTGTATTAAATGTTGGTATTGCATTTTTGGGATGACATGTGAAAATTTAATGACACAAACTTTAATGAGTAAAGTCAAATTGAGGGATGACTTATTGGTTTTTTTTTTGGTTTTTTTTTAATGTTTAACCGACTTAAGAACAACTATATAAAGTGATGATAAATCATATATTTAGGGTTTTTTATCATTTTTTTGGTGGTTGCAATTAGAGACAGAGATTTTTTATTGTGTCAAGAGTTTAGAGACTGAATTGGATCTTACAGGCAAGCAATGTCATTCCAGATCAGCAAATTGAGTTCATTTCTCAAGGATAACTCTAATAGGTTAGCAAGGATAAATCCCTTAAAAGGGAGGATCCTAACATATCTTATTGTGTAAATCCTCTAACAAGGTGACTTCTAAGAAGGAGTTTAAAATCCTCTAGCAAGGTAGATCTTAACTGATCTTAGTGTTATTCTAACAAGGTACTAGTCACTCCTAATAGGGCATTGTAAGCTCCTAATAGGGAAACTCTTTTAACTAAAGTGAAGATATTTTTGGGTGTCATACCAACCATGGTTTTTTCCCTCTTACAATGGTTTCCATGATAAAATTATTGGTGTTATGGTTTATGCTTTGTGGTTGATTGAATTTCTTTACTTCTATTACATAATTACAGTTACTTGTTTAATTTTATGGAAGTTAATTAAGAACATAATCAGATCTTTGGTTGAATTAGTATATGTAATATTCACACTTATTCACCCTCACTCTTAGTGGGCCTCTATATATTAACAATTGGTATCAGAGCTAATTTCCCTTGAAGATGTCTAACTGCTTGGGAGAGATCTTTAAGGGAGATATGGAGTTTTATAGAAGATAACTTCTTGAGACTGAGGATATGATTGAGAAACTTAAAGACCCATTGAAGATATCTAGGGTTAAGGGAAAAGAGCTTCTCAAATAGTTGACTGAAATTCAAGATCTTATTGAACACCTTTTTGAGCAAAGTGGATCCGATGAATCTGTAGTTGAAGCTATAACTTTGGAGAATGAGAAGCTTTCCAAGGATAACAAGGACATGCACAAGATGATTGACAAGTTGAAGCTAGAAAATAAAAACATACAAAAGGAGTTGGAAAACTTCTCATTAAGAATGAGTAAAAAAATAGAAGAAAGGAAATATGAAAACGGAGCTAAGAAAGTTGCTGAGGATTCCTTTAAAACCAAAGATGAAACCCTAGCAGCTAAGGTGGATGAAATTTTTAGATCTAAGAAAGAAATTGCTACAATGAGAGAACATCTACATGAGACTAATAAAGAAAATGTTAATGAAATAGGTGAGAATGAACATCTGAGAGATGAGAATGCAAAGCTAAAAGAAGAGTTGAAAAATGCTAATGCCCTATTGAATAAGTTCAACAAGAGTTTTGCTAAGCTTGATGAACAAATATATAAAAATGAGGCATGGTGAAAGACAAGGAATATGTTTTTCCAAATTTGAATTCAGTGAGTCATCTGGTACTAAGGAAACTCATGAAGAAGAGAAGACTTCACCTAAGGTGAAAAACAACAAACCTGGTAAGAAGAATTATAGACCGGTATGTTTCAATTGTCACAAGGAAGGACACACTGCTAATATTTGTTTGTCTAAACCTAGTCCATCTATTCCTAGGTTTGCAAATTATTTTGGTAGATCATATGGTTACAATGCTAGATTAAATGCTTTTCAAGGTAATTTTTAATACTATAACAAGTATGGTCATAAGGCTAATGAGTGGATGGATAAAATAAAAAAATTCAAGGCCATCTGTGAATCGGAGAATTCCTTACCAAAGGGAGAGAAAATTTAATGTTACTTGTTTTGTTTGTCACAAATTTGGACATACAACAGTGAATTGTAGGATGAGAACCGCTAGAGGGAATGCTAGACCATGGAGGCAAACTGGTATGACGTGTTTCAATTACATAAGATTAGACATCTTCCTAGGTCTTGCAGAGTGAAGAAGAATAACACTAGAGGTCAACCAGTGAGTAAGCCTAATAATTATAAAGGCAAGAAGATTGCAGACGTTGAAGAAATTAAGAAGTAGATGAAGGATAGATGGGTAAATAAAGGATAATTAAAGTCTTCTAAAATGACAGATAAATCCACTACATTGGGTAATGTGGAGACTTCATCATCTGAATAAGTCAGAGAAATTATCTTAGGGGGAGAAAAACAAGTAAGATCAATAACCTATCCCCTTAGTTTGTATGTGTGGTAAGATGTATCAACATATTTGGATGCCTAATGATGTCTGATGACGTAAATTGTATTACATAAGATTCTATGCAACCACATATTGTTGTTGATTATGACATAGTTCCTTTTATGTTTCTAACTATTGTAAACAATTAAGGTTACTATTTGACCATTTACATTTATTACTTGGAATTGAGATGTTATAAAGGAAAAAGTGAAGTTAATTTGTCACTTTACACTCTACAAGCCAAGAAGTGCACTTGTGAGCATAAGCTAAGTGATTTCTAAGTGTTTAAGAAGTTATTTTGGATTGGAGATTGTGTCTTTGTTCTTGAAGTGAAGAGGTGTGTGAGGAACCCTTGTAATGAGCTGAAGCGGTATCTCTGAGTTGCAAAGGTTCTAGTGTATAGAGACCATTTTTAGCATCATGGACATACCTATGTTGGTTGACATCACTAATGAGATGAGAGATTTTTTCAAGTTACATCCTTTAAAGGTGACAAAGAATAATCCCGTTGGTTTCCTATCTTCAATACCTCATGGTGTATTGTTGATTGAATATGTGAGAACCTTTATTCATTGAGAAATTAAAGATATCGGATATAGTGCTATAGTTGATGCATTTGCTAGACTATGTGACAAAGCTAATCTAAAGGAAAAGCACAAGAATTTGACTGATAAGGGTTTTGTATATATTGTTGACCTACCTGATGATTTAAAAACCAATTAGATTAGATATGTTCTGATTCAAGTGTTGGAAACTGACAATGCAAGCAATTGTTATTTTTTCATTGTTGTTAAACCTTTACTGGTGAGACTATCATTATCTATTTGAGTACCATATCTATTGTTGATGAAGAAGATTTAACAAGAAGACCAAGTGAATGGTTGAGTTAAGGCAACTAAAAGGCTACTTGATCAGTTGGCACTCTAGCAAAGTAATTTGTTGTTTATCTTTCAAAGACAATTTTTCTGGCTGTTATGTGTCGAGCAAGTTTGGCTTGTGCCAAGAAAAGTTGCTTATGACGAGAAAAGTTTCTTGTGCTGAATAAATTTGCCTGTGATGAGAAAAAGTTGCTCAATGCTGAGCACCATTGAAATTGCTGAGTGGAAACAGTGATGTTGGCCGACTTACAGTAATTGGATTAATGATGAGATTTGAGATCTCTGGCCGACATAGTTGATTTCATTGGGATATGTAATATTAATTAAAGATTGATCCACATCATCTAATGTATGGGTAACCATAATTAATGCATGGTTTCAAGATTTAAGTAGAGACTACTTTGGAGAAGTAAATGTAATGCAAAGATGGAATGATCCGTTGGATCTGACCTAACCTAAGATCTAGGATCATGTTTAAGCAACAAAAGATTTATCTGACCTAGATAGAGAGGTATATGATAACCTCAAGGGGTTATTCATTAAGTGTGGATGAATGTATGTGTATGCAAAAAGGTTTTGCATAGTTGATTTACTGTTTGGCATGACCTAGCAGAGAAGGCAAAAGGCAGAAGCAGAAAGTTGCATGTGTGATTGCTTGACGGATTTCCAAGCAGATCAAAAGGTTGAAATGACAATGCAGGCTATCTAGTAAGTTAACATCAGAGCTATAATTAGATATGAATTTGCAAAGTAAGTTGTATGTACCAGATCACAACTGCTGATTACTTTCTTACCATTGTATCAGTTAAATCCTTTAAACAAGGTTGACTTAATAGTCATTTGTATAAATCCTCTAACAAGGTGACATTCAGGTGGGATGTTCTAAGTCCTCTAACAAGGCCACTCCTGACAGGTTGGTTAAATCCTTTAACCAGGTCACACTTAGCAGTGTGTTATTATAACCTTTTACAGGGTTGGCTCCTCATAGGGCATCACTTCAGAAGAGTGAAAACTTGGTAGCATGTTACTGGTGGTTTTTCCCATATTGGGTTTCCACATTAAATACTTGTGTCAACTTGTGTGAATGCTTATGGTTTTCCTTACTTTTATGTTTCTACAAGCTAATTTCAATTGATAGTAAACTACATGATTAAGTTGTTGATTTATGCTACTGCTGCTGAGTAGATCTGAAGTACAGAAAGTTTTTATTTTCTACATCTAGACCTGAGGATAATTGATTCACCCCTCCCCTCTTAGTTATTCTAAATTCATTCTAACAATTGGTATCAGAGCATTGGTCTCCTGAAAATAGTTTGAAGGTACTTGGAGTGAAAAGATCAAGATGTATAAGAAGGAGGTTCCTAAGCTGA
>MU228104.1:12245692-12266166 GCA_018584345.1 Thuja plicata
TTAAATCATTGTTTTAATATTTTGTGTTGCCATCAATGCCAAAGAGGGAGATTGTTGGAAAGTGACAATGCAAGCAATTGTTATTTTTTCATTGCTGTCAAACCTTTACTGGTGAGACTATTGTTATTTGTTTGAGTACCATATCTATTGTTGATAAAGAAGATTTAACAAGAATACCAAGTGAATGGTTGAGTTAATGCAACTAAAAGGGTACTTGATCAGTTGGCACTCTGGCAAAGTAATTTGTTGTTTATCTTTCAAAGATAGTTTTTATGGATGTTCTATGTCGAGAAAGTTTGGCTTGTGCCGAGCAAAGTTGATTATGAAAAGCAAAGTTGCTTGTGCTGAGTAAAGTTGCTTGTGATGAGAAAAAGTTTCTCAATGCTGAGCACCATTGAAATTGTCAAGTGGAAACAATGATGTTGGATGACTTACAGTAATTGGATTAATGATGAGATTTGAGATCTCTGGCTGACTTAGTTGATTTCATTGGGATATGTAATGTTAATTAAATATTGATCCACATCATTTAATGTATGGGTAACCATAATTAATGCATGGTTTCAAGATTTAATTAGAGACTACTTTGGAGAAGTAAATGTAATGCAAAGATGGAATGATCCATTGGATCTGACCTAACCTAAGATCTATGATCTTGTTTAAGTGGAAAAAGATTTATCTAACCTAGATAGAGAGGTATATGATAACCTCAAGGGGTTATTCATTAAGCGTGGATGATTATATGTGTATGAAAAAAGGTTTTGCATAGTTGATTTACTGTTTGACATGATCTAGTAGAGAAGGGAAAAGGCAGAAGCAAAATGTTGCATGTGTGATTGCTTGACGGATTTCCAAGAAGATCAAAAGGTTGAGATGACAATATAGGCTATCCAGTAAGTTAACATTAGAGCTGTAATTCTAAATTTGCAAAGTAAGTTGTATGTACCAGATCACAACTGCTGATTATTTTTTTACCATTGTATCAGTTAAATCCTTTAAACAAGGTTAACTTAACAGTCATTTGTATAAATCCTCTAACAAGGTGACATTCGGGTGGAATATTCTAAGTCCTCTAACAAGGCCACTCCTGACAGGGTGGTTAAATCCTTTAACCAGGTCACACCTAGCAGTGTGTTATTGTAACCTTTTACAGGGTTGGCTCCTCACAGGGCATCACTTCAGAAGAGTGAAAACTTGGTGGCATGTTACTGGTGTTTTTTCCCATATTGGGTTTCCATGTTAAATACTTGTGTCAACTTGTGTGAATGTTTATGGTTTGCCTTACTATTATGTTTCTACAAGCTAATTTCAATTGACAGTAAAATGCATGATTAAGTTGTTTATTTATGCTACTGCTACTGAGTAGATCTGAAGTATAGAAAGTTTTTATTTGCTACATCTAGACCTGAAGATAACTGATTCACCCCTCCCCTCTCAGTTATTCTAAATTCATTCTAACATCAAGTTCATGATCAATTTCTATGGCTGGATAGACTACTCAAGATTACCAAGGAAATTATTCAAGAAGTGACTGGATTGTGTGTGACCGGTGATGTACCTATTTTAAGAACTATTCCAGCTAGAGAGGTCACTCATCTTACTAAGTCTAAGAAATATCAGCGTGCTGAGTATCAATGACATTGAATATTCTAAAGTGAAGTTGTCTTCAATGGTGATTGATTACAAAGTTTATCAGTCGATTTGATTAAACAACATGCCTAGTGGAGTCATACATGCAGCTTATCAGATGATTAAGGAAAATTATCAATATCACCTGTGTGAGGTTATGAGAGAGTGGTTCTTTGTGAACATGGAAATAATCAAGAAATTAGAAAAGAAACAAACATTCAAGTATGGTTCACTACTGGTATGTATATTCTTCTATTTGTAAAATCATTTTCCTTGAATTGGTCAGATTCAATGGTCAACTGATAGACCCGCAGTAGTGAAAATCAAACAATGAATAAGGATGTTAGGAAATAAATTCAACAATTCTATGTGGGGTTATCTTAAGGATTTTTAGAAATGAATGCATGAGAGGGAACGTATCCCAACCAGTATAGTAGAGAAACACAAAAATGATATATGTTTCATTGTGAATACTAATACATGCATGTTGAAAGCGGTACAACCAAGAACATATTGGGCTTTACTAAAGGGTTATGATGTTGATGGTGATATTGTGACACTTCATGGTGATGAGTTATTATCCAAACAAATTGATGTCACTACACCTATATTTGGTACCTATGAAGAGAACTATTTTGAAAATTCATTCAAAAATGATTGTACCTATGATAGAGAGAAGAGTGAGGGATAATGTTGATGACTTAGATAAACAAAGTCGTACTACAAAGGATATGATGAGTGAGATCAAGAAGAAATTTGAAACTAAACATGCAGGAAATTTTGTTGCAAGAAATAAAGTTGATGTAGAGGTTGTAACTCCTACAATCTATAAGGCTATAGGTAGAACAAATAGGAGTTCCACATTGAAACAAAAGGAGAAGGAAGCAAAAAAGACATCTCAAATAGTGAAAACAACCTATAAGAGGAAGAAAAGAATGACTCGAGGTTACAAAGAATCTAAGAGAAAAAGAAAAAGGAATCCTACTGCTAAAGAAGGTGAACCTAAAATTGATTAAGATAAGAAGCAAGAAGAATTGAAGGCTAGTGGAAAGAAATATAAAGTGGTTGGTATGACAACTAAGAAGTCAGTTAATCCTAAAATTTTCAAAATTTTGACAGAAGATATTATTGCAGAGAGTATTTGGGAGTATGTTGGTGTAACTGATACAAACCGATGTTATGAAAAATTTGATGATGTTGATAAACAGAAGATTGAATATTTTGTTTTTTATAGTTTGCATAAGTTTTGTAGAGGGCTTAGTGAATTACACAAGACTATACCGAATTCATTATACAAGAAGATTGAGGTGAGATGGAGAGATGATTTGAGGAAAGATAGATAAATGATGGAGGAAGACTTAATATTACTAAAGCCTGAATTATCTATTGAATGTGTAAAGCTTTTAATTGAGGCAATAGGACCAGGAATAAAAACAAGAACTAGAGTATGCAAGATACTTATTGGTGAATCTCAGGCAGTACATGGTGAGACAATTGTCATCATGGGGGATAAATTGAAAGAAAAAAATTTAGAAGAAACTATTCAAGATGAGGTGACAAAAGAAGAACTTGGTTCTACTAAACAAGTAATTGATGATATACTAGCTAATTTATCTTCTAATGCACCACAACAAGATCCTATTGTTGGTATTACAAATGTGAAAGATAAAGATGAAGGACATAAGGATAATATTATAGAGGTGGTGATACATACTTCTACTACTATAGTTGGACAGATTGGCGATATTGAAAAGAAAGATGAGGGTGATGTAGCGGCACATTCAGTGAAAAGAAAATTAAATCTTGGTGAGAGTTCCAGTTCTAAGTGAAAGGGAAAATATGTTTATGTACTAGAGGAAGAAACTGAGGATGATCTTAAAGATGAAGATGTTGAGGTCATTCAAATACCACTTGATATTTCTAAAATGAGTCCAGGTGAACTAATGAGAATTTCAAAAATACTCAAGTTGAAAGAAAAAAGAGGCTAATTAAGAACCGAGAAGAGATAAGCTCAAGTATTAGAGACGGCCAGAGATATTTTATCTGATCTTGTACCTAAAGTTGCATTTTATCCCAATGCTCTTACAATTGAACAAATGGATATTTTGGTTAGTTCTATTACTGAACAAGTTTCAAGTTTGGAAGATGCAGCTATTAATAGAGCCAAGTTGGAGTATGAGAAGAAGAGGACTAAGAATTTGATGGAAACCATTTTATTAGACATAGGATAGCTAACAGTTCAAGCCACTGAGGTAAAGGAAACTTTAAAATAAATTGGTAAATTTTTAGCCAAGGTTTCTCATTTTTCATTATTTACTCAAGATTTATAGCTTAAGAGAAATGAAGCTCAATAAGAGCTTAAATATTTGATTTCTAATTTTGATCCTATTTTACACCCACTTATAGCCTATGGATCACAAGTAAAGGTGATAAATCACAAGTTGAAAACATTGCAAGGAGATGAAGACAAGAGGATAACAATATTCCTGGAGTTGTAGAGTTATTTGATTCTACACTTGATGTTATACAACAAACTGTTAAACAAGTAGAGGTAACCCTTGCATTACCTGATATGAGTACCCTTGAATCCATGTAAGAGTTAGCTTCTATTTTTCATGAAGAACTTAAAAGCATTAGACATATGCAAAAATCATGGGAGAATTCATTAGATATTGTAAAAGAAAATTTTAGAGATGTTTTGACAAGGCTGTGATTGGTAGGCTTTTATTTTTTAAGCTAAGTTTTTGCACCTTTGTCATTGTTTTCAAAGGGGGATTAATCTGTAGAAATTCAGTGAAAGGGGGAGTAATCACTATATGATCACTATGGTGAAAATACACTTGAGGAAGTGATTGGTACACAACAGAAAATTATATTGCCTATTGCTTTGTATATGTTTTGATATATGTTTTTCCATCAATTTCAAAGGGGGAGATTGTTGGCATTATGATGAATTTTTTTAGGAAAGTGATGAATTTAAGTATTTCATTGCTGGAAACTTATCAAATCTATTTATTTTGGTGCATAGGTTACCCTAACTGATTGACAAGATGAATAGGTGAAGCAAATATGCTAAGTGTTCTGATCGGTAAGGAGGAAGACAGTAACAGTTTTGAGTTTTCAGTAGTGCTTGAGATGGTGAAAATATTGGGAGATACAATCATTATCTGAGTCTTATTATTAGCAGAGGCATACCAATTTAGGACCATAGCAGTTAACTCAACAGTGTGTGAAAGATAGTTTTTTGGTAATTATTTTATGTGAAGTGGTTGAGTTACCTATTGAAACTTATTAATCAGATTATTTACGAGGTTAAGTTAATGATGATGTTTTGTATTAAATGTTGGTATTGCATTTTTGGGCCAACATGTGATGATTTATTGATGCAATTTTTTATGATTTAAGTTGAATTGAAGGATGACTTGTAGATTTTCTTTTAATGTTTAACTGACTTAAGAACAGTTATATAAAGGCATGCCAAATCAGAGATTTAGGGTTGTTGATCATGTTTATGTGCGTGCTAAAAGTGGCCTTCTTAATTAGCAGTACACTTCAACATAGTCATTATAATTTAGTTTCATACAGGAATGAATATGGATTCATTCATCCTACATGTCTGAAAGAGTTGACCTGTGACCTTCTAGAAGGCAGGAGTATGAGCTTTCTCTCAGATCATTGCAAGCTCAATGACTACACACTAACCTAAATGAAGGATTTAGTCTAGATGATTGATCTAAATGATTGATTAACTACATGCAAAATGCGAATGCAGATTTTTCTTGATCCAAAGCTAATTAGATTTGATTATTAAAACACAAAATTGAAATATGAGAGATTCAATTTTAAGCCCAAAACAAAGTGTGCTCTAAGTTAGATTGATTTGCATTGTTTGAAAGTAATAAACAAAAATAAAAGCTAAATGATTAATGCTAAGAATGCTAACATAAAAATACAGTATAATAACTTTAATTAAAAATTAGGATGCTTTGTGAAGGAAAAGAGTTTCTCTTTTATAGAAATCTCTCTCGAATCGACGGTCGAGATCGAACAAAAAGAGTGGTTCAGATTCGATTAAAGAAGCTCAATCCATGTGCAAGTGATTCAATTGGTCGAGAGAGTCAATTGACTAAACTGACTGATCAGGTGTTTTGGAAACTTCCATATTCAATTTTTAGTTAACTGAAATGTTTCCAAAATGATAAACAGTGGAGAATCAGTTAACTGAGTGGAACTAAATTGTTTCCATTTTGATAATCAGTCAACTGAATTTGATGATGTCATAAGAATTTTTAATAAATTAATTGATTTTGAATGCATATTTATGTTTTTATAATTAATTTAATTCCTTTTTTATTTAATTGACAGTTTTGTAATTTTTATTTTATTAATATATCAGAATATCAATTAAATAATAGTATAAGGTTTATTTGCCAATGTAATGTGATTTTAGGAATTAATTGATTAATCAAGTAAGATGATTGATTAGGACCTAGGGTTTAGGTTAGATCAGTTTGAATTCGATGAATTGCCTATTTGATTTAGGATTTAGAATAATCAAGATTAAGGTTTCTTGATTAATTGCTAAGATTGGGGGTCTAGGGTTTAAGTGACCATTTTTAGGTGATTACATTTGCCCCTCTTTGAATTGATGTGCGATCAGTGCATTGATTCAAAGATTTGTTAGCGAGAAGACCCAGAATAGTTTGATTTGAAGCGATGAAACCATTTTTTTGAAGAAGAAGACCAACTTTGATCTTGATTGGATGAAGATCGATCAAAAGATATAAACAGAATGCTCAATTTGTTTTGAAGCGATGAAACTGAACATCTGTTAGGAACTCTTAAACCTTTTTGATTGGTTTGAACGAATAACCAATTTGATTTGAAGCAATGAAACTAATTACTGTTAAGAGATTTGATTAACAAGAAAATTGACTTGACTTGAAGTGATGAAGCCAATTTGATCAAGGTATCTAGTTTCAATAATGAATAGCCCATATAAGATCGATCTTGTCTAGTTTTGAGTATATTCACCACTGTATAAGACTATTTATTAGGTTGCCTTTGATTTAAGATGATCTCAACTTGATTTGATGTGATGAAGCTAAGATGCTCCAAGCGATGGGGTTTTGATTGAGGATGTGATCATTGGAATGTTGATGTCCTAATCCTGCCCCCTCAGGAGCAAAATTGAAATATGGCTAGGTTCCCTAGTGATGAAAAGTAATTCGATTGATTAGACAATTTAGGAAGAAACTGATATGACTAGAAAGAGGTCCCACATGGTTAGGACAAAATATGTACTTGATGAGAGGTCATGTTTGACTGAGATTGACCAAAAGTAAGATACATGGATTGATTAGAAGAAAAGCATGAGAGATTTCTATTGGTTGTGCAAGCAGTCAGTTTCAGATTTTGATTTTGAACCTAAAAATAAAATCAAGATAGTTGATTTAGCAAGGGGTGTCATTACCACTTGACGATGAGAAGAATGATTGATTAGAATCTTAGATCCTTCACATTGGATAGAGATAAAGTTATTATTTTGATTTCAACACTATGAAGATGCAGATGCAGACTAACATGAATGCAACCTAAGGTGTAGTCACTGAGCTTTAGCTTTGAAATTTTTCATCATTGAGCATTTTTTGGAACGTCAAAGTCAATAAAATCCTTACTGGTGGCACTGCGACCATAAGAATATGAATATGACTTTCATCGGATAAGATATGGGAAACTAACGTAAGCATTGAGGCACAAAAGATGAGATAACCTGAACATTGTTTCTAGTTTATGTTGCAAGAGTACACTAGTATCGAGGCATTCAAAGCCAAGATAACCATGAGTTTGATCTTGCGTAAACAAGAAAAGAAATAACACTCAAGGAGATAGTTTTGACCTCACCTTGGCATACAAATAAAGAGGATCGAGGGATGTGAGGCTTTCCGCATTAATGTAGGAGCTCTAATCGTATATACCCTGATTATTTGACGTTGCTGGATCATTAGGACCACACCAAAAAGCATTAGATAAAGAAAATATTAGCAAAATCAATGAGAACAGACAGCATATGAATAGAAGTTCAGCATACTTTAACCGGTTTCAAAGTTTTTGGATGTGCATATGTATGGGGTGTTGAGAAACACCATTGTGCTTGTGAGTGCTTTGTGTTTTATTCCTATCGATCTGTTGTTTATGTTTGCAATATCTAATGTGTGTTAAGAAACACAAATGTGTCCAAAGATAGTGTTAAGAAACATTGTTGATTGTGGTGTTAAGAAACACCTATTTGTGTTAGTAGCGAGTTGTCCTTCAGAAATGACAAGATTACTGACTATGGTGTAAACCAAAGATGTGATCAAATTTGGGTACCCATGCCCCTAGTAGAAAACTACAATGTCTGACTTGACTCATATTGTGAGGATAAAACTGATTTTATTTCCCCCGGGTTATGACTCTAGATCAGTTTCAAACCAGGAGGGTTCTCAGAAGAACCGGTGTCACGAAAGTGATTGAAAGATATGTACAAACTGAAGCAAAGAGTTGATTCCAAGACCAAGCATTGATGGATGGAGCACTGAGTACAAGAGGTTCTTGTTTACCAAGTTTTCACCTACTTGGCTGAGATTCTATTTTTTGTACCATGGCGCCTATTTACCAGGTTTTCACCAAAGCACTTTTTCTTCCTTTTCAATTTTTTTTTGTATTTTTCCATTTTTTTGATTTTTTTTATTGATGCATCAAGGCACTTTTTTCTTTATCATTTCTTTTTCTAATTTTTTGGTTTGATGAAGGAAATTTAGCTTCTTTCTCTTTAGGTAGTGCTCCTTGGAAAGATATGCTATGGTAGGCCAAGGCCGCTAAAAGTATGCTCAAAGATGCTGATAGGGTGATCGTAGAGAAAAATGATATGGATGATAAGGGAGATGGTAGCCAGGGATTTATGTGATTGATTGGATAAGAGGAATAGCAGGATATGGGATGGATGGGTAGTAGGTAGGTGATGGAAAAGGTGATGAGATCAACATTGATAGACCCCTTTAAGGGTAGTGGACAAATGGAAGAAAAGTGGATGGAATAGCTCGAGACTTTGAGGGATGTGTGGATATGGATCTTGGTACATAAGGACCCAAGATGGATGAAGTATTCAATTTAATGTATTTTTGGACATGAGGGCCCAAAATAGAGTTAGAAGATGGGAGATTTTTAGATGGAGATGAAGTGAAAGACTTTGGAAGTTTGGATGCCAACTTTGACTTTTCCTTTTTGTTCAAGCCTTTTAAGAGAGACTTGGGAATCCGCATAGATTTTGATTTTGTTTTTGTATCCAAGTCCTTTGGAAGAAACTTAGGAATCCACATAGCTTTTGAGTTTCATTTGATTTTGGATGATTTAGAATGCAATTCTTCTACGATGGATTTGGGAACCCATATTTTATTTTATGTTATTCTTTGCTTGGATTTAGAACACAATTCTTCCATGATGGATTTAGGAACCCATATTTGCTTTGATATTATTATTCCTCAGTGGAAATTTGTTGTATTTTGAATATTTCCATTTTCTTTGTAGTCACATGTCGATTAGATGGCACATAGTGATCTTCATATGTATGTGGATTCTTTTATTTCTGATTTCTTTGTTGCACATCCAAATTGCTTCCAAAAGACTTGGGAATTATGGATGAATAGGGCTAAGATGGATGGTTCATATGGATGGGTTGATAAGGATATTTCAAGGATACATGCCTTTGTTGATCTTGATAGGGGATAGGGTAAGTGGATGGAGGAATATAAGGACCCAATATAGATGGAAGGTTTGATGGTTTCAACTTTGGGATATAGGGACAAAGAATGGACTTGGAGGATATATAAGGTTGATGCTTATGTTTGAATGGAGGGATATAAAGTGTGGAAGGGATACCAACATCTTTAGAGTGAGCTACATGACCAAGGATCTTCTCTTTTGAATTCATCTATTTATCAATAGGTGCATGAGTAGCATTAATAGGAGAAACTGAAGCTTGAGAGGATTTATTGTTATGTAAATTTAGAGGAATGATGTTTTGTGGAGGTGGATATGGAGGGGTATGACAAGGGGATGATGAGATGCTATGATCTTGAAAAGGATCTTTAGATGGTATACAAAGAGTACCTTTCTCTTTATTTTCACTTAGGCCCATTAGAGATGCCAGAAAGGATATCTTGATCTTGGTCATTAGTGACATGTATTTCTTCAAACTTTAGATTTTCCTCTTGACATGGAGTCAATTCTAAGGATGAGGTAGGAGTTTTGATCTACATATAGGATTCTTGACAGACTGATTGACAATCATTTTGAATATGCATGATAAGCGTTGAAGCACATTGATGCTTTGGGTCTATGATCTTTGAAGCCTGAGAAAGACTTGCATTCATCTGTGGATTAGCTTGTATATCTTTTAGAGGTAGTCCCTGAAGGTAGAAATAGTCATCATTAAGCTTAGTTCTTGATGGAGATGGTGAAGCTTTAGGAGATGGAGGAATGGTGGAAGAAGTAGATGGGATATGTGAACCATTTCTAGACAAGGATTCTTGATATTGATCATGATCAAGATTAGTATCTTCACTAGATGATTCATTAGAATTTTCCACTTCAATTACACCATCATCTATGAGATCTTGGATTTTATGCTTCAACTCCATGCAAGATGAAGTTTTATGCTCATTGTGTTTATGATATGCACAATAGTTACTCAAGAATCTTCGTCCACGTGATGTGGCTTGAGGTAATGTGATGAGATCATTATCAAGAAGTTCTTTCAATGCTGATTTATAAGATTGTCCCAAAGGAGTAAATACTCTCTCACATTTAATCCAAGGTTCTTCTTTCATTAGGTTAATAATCCCTTTGGAGGAAGAATTCATGGTGTTTTCAACAACTTTTAGGCTTTGGAGCCACTCGCTTGATAATGATCAAATACAAAAGGATAGATTGAGCTTGATGAGGATTTGTTGGATTATGTATCCTTTTCCCCCTTTAATTCTTGGATTTCAGATTGCATAGTGTGAAGTTGTTTTGATAAAGATGCCATAAGAATCTCTTCGTGTGTGTTGTTAAGACCATAAGGTTTAGCCCATTTTCTTTTAGATATTGTAAGATTGTCTTGGTGCACTTGCATAGAAGATTGAAGAGGAGGTATGATGAATCACTTGATCGACTATCAGGTGCTAAAGTGATATCTAAAGTGCTGATTAAGTCCAAGAACAAAGGACAAAGGAGATAAAGTCTAATTGAGAGAGAGAAGCAATGACTCCGATCTTGAATCAAGGTTAATGAACCTGCTCTCGCAACTCAGGATAAGGACAACACAGACAAAGATGATAAGATAACAAGTCACTTGGACTAGCACAATGAAATCAGACTTCAAAATAGCAATGAGTCAGACTGTCAATAGATTGCAGTTAAAGACAAACTAGTGATGATGTTGATGAAAGCAAAGATTTGGTGAAAATTCAGACAGAACTTTCACAATAGAAGAGCGATTCAGACAACAAGTTGATAGATTTCTAGAGTTTGATATCAGATGCAAAGTTGACAGCTAATATCTAGAAGTGCAAATTTGGAATCTGAATGATCAATTTGATGTTTGTATTGAATGTTTTGTTTGTTTGTTTTGATGCTTCACCCATGCAAGACACATAAAGAAGAATGTTTGTTGTAAAAAAATAATAGAGACACCACAATCCTAGGTAAGCCAAGGCAATATCTATTGAATTCCCACTTGAACTGAAGTTAAGCCACACCTACTCATAGTGGACAACTTAGAATCTTGGAGGCACAGGCTCCTCCTTATAGTTCACTCACTTCTTAGGCACATCAAGCTTTGAATCCCAAGGGTAATGACTTCCCAAGGGACTGTTGTCTCTACTAAGAGCCATGAAAGTGTCATACATCTTAGTCGGTCTCTGACCTTCTACGCCAACAGATAGAGGGTTTTTGGATACTAGAACACAGTTTGTAGTAAAGGCATCCATTTAGGTAGTTATACTTGCGATAGATTAGCTCTGTTATGGAGGCCTCCCAGCCTATAGAAGTTACATTCTACAGGTTTTAATGCACCATAAGGGTACTGAGAGAGATCTTCTTCCCGGTATAATGTAGTCAACACCTGTTCACTATGACACTAATCACAATGACATTTTTATATACCGGTTCGGAAGGGCTTGGCTTTATCCTGTTACCGGTTGGGCAATCCACTCTCATTGGATCTGTTAAAGCACTCGGGAGGTATCCATGCTAAAGGATTTATATGTATTTCTCTTTCACCCAAGATCTATGAAGGCAATGGGAGAGGATACGTCCATGCAATTCCTTGGGTTTACAAAACTAAAAGACACTTCAAGCAGAATAAGAAAATGAAATTAATGTTTCTAGATTTTTTATCATCCCAAAAGGGCGAGAGCATAGTTTCCTGACATTATTGTCATTCCTAAAACATCAAACAAATGTTCATTTTAAAAAGTCTTGCATGTGTGTTCCTATTTTAAGAAATAAAAAACAAGATGCAAGCACAATGTTTTGTCTTCTATTGATCAAAGGCAACCTGCAAAACCAATTCGTGAGTAGTTTATGTTTTAGTCTTCTTGGATAATGTTCTCCAAACCACTGTTAGGTTGTATGCAAAAGATAATCACATGAACATCAAAGCCAAAGATTAGTCCACATTATCAAATTTATAAAATCAGAAAATAGATCACATATTTAGAAAGTAGATAGAAAATCATGCATCTTCAAAAACAACTGCACTAAAAAATGTGATCATATGAGCCCATACAAGGCTCTGAAAGCTGAAAAATGAAGGATTAGGGAGGTATAGTCATAAAAAATAGTGATTTATGAAAAATCCAGTAAGAAAAATAAAAAACCAACTTCACCACAGTGATCTTTACAAAATTCTACCCCAAATTAAAAAAAATGCTCCAAAAAAGGACCTAAAACAAGCAAGATATAGGGGTTCAAAGATACATTGCAAATTTAAAACTTCATATGGTGAAGGATAAAAATTTTCAAGACTGTGATGATGTCATCATTGTTTGAGGTTATATTTGACGATTTTATACACATCACAAAAAGCCAAAAACACTGCAAACAAACTGCTAGACGACTGTCAATTTTTAGAAGGAGACTGGGCGGCAGGAGGAGCCCTGGGCGCACGGGGTAGAAAGTTGTTTAGCTTTGCCACTTACAATGGATAGCTATTACTATAGTAATTTTTTACCTTCCTCCCATAGAGCTTTGAAGGATTTAGATACTCTACCGAATAGTGTCTCAGATAAAACTATTTCTCAGCCTGGTAGCGTACACATTGATGGCACACATCCAAAGAAGTGTGTTGGTTCAAGCTTGAGTTTTGCATCACCTCCTTTCTAACCATTTGGAACACAACATCAAAATGTGTTATTACCATTGAAAAAGGAATCACAATATGGATGTTCCGCCAGAAGTAATCCTAGTTCAATAGTGACTAGAGATGATGAAATGAGGATTTCAAACACTGCTACTACCTCAAGGAATGACAAGAATTCAGTTTCTATTTGTGGAAAATCTCAGGCTCAAGTTGATCCCAACTTTCCCTCAAGCACTAGGAAACAAACAACCAATATCTAGCAAGCGTCAAAACCTTCTTCAGCTAATTTGCCTCAACATCAGCAGTCCAAAAATTGAAATGGGTTAAGGTGAGGGTTTTGTAGATGGTGAGTGTGCAGTTAAAGGTGGGATGTGAACGCAGGAAGGGTAAGAAGAAGTAGTGTGGGACTGTGGAGAAAGGGATGGTTGTGGTGTGGTGTGAGGTAAGTTTAGAAGTTGAAAGTGTGACAGAGGAAGCGCGTGGTGGAGAGAAGTTGTAGAAGCAGCGGGGGAGGCCAAGGTAAATGAGGGTAGAGAGAGGGGTTGGGAGTAGACGTAAGGGAGTTGAATGCAGTGCACAAGGAGGGGAGGGATGGGAAGTGCAACATGTAAGGAGTTGAATGTAGTGCGTTAGGAGAGGGAGTGGGTTAGAGGGTGTGGTGTGGGGAGAAGCGTGGATGGAAGCGGTGGAAGGAGTGGGAGGTAACGTAGGGAGGTGGGTGTGGGATGGGTGGCGGAGGTAGGGTTAGCGTGGGCTTGAACTTAGCGTAGGTAGAGGGGAGTAGTGTGGGATATTATTCCCACATTTCCCCCATGTAATGAACAAATGATGTTTTAATACAATGCAAAACTCACTTTATATAAAACCAAGTACTTCAGTGTTGGAAGTTAAAGTATAGGTGTTAGCGGTTTGTCTATGGTTTGTGAGGATATTAATAGGCAGGAAAAAGCATAAATAGATGGTATTGGGGTAAGATTTAGAAAAAAAAAAATTCAAAATATTTGTTTTGGTCTATGTTCTGACAAACTACCTCATTTTGCGTGCAGAAGGTCGTATGACCTTTGTTTGCAATTTTTTTTGCAACAAATTCAATTTTGAGAGAGCATAGGCATGTTTATAGTCATTTCAAACCGAAACAATGACTCGGACGCAATGGTGGACCCAAATTTTGCTCAAAATGAATGGAAAATAGTATTAAAAACAAAATTTAATAATGAGGGCTGAAATTGATTTTCAGCTCCATAGTGGGTGCCATAGATGCACGTGCTAAAAGTGGCCTTCTTAATTACCAGTACACTTCAACATAGTCATTATACTTCAGTTGCATATAGGAATGAATATGGATTCATTCATCCTACATGTCTGAAATAGTCGACCTGTTGCCTTCTAGAATGCAGGAGTATGAGATTGCTCTCAGATCATTGCAAGCTCAATGACTTCACACTAACTTAAATGAAGGATTTGGTCTCGATGATTGATTAACTACATGAAAAATGCAAATGTAGATTGTTGTTGATCCAAAGCTAATTAGATTTGATTATTGAAACACCAAATTGAAATATGAGAGATTCAATTTTAAGCCCAAAACAAAGTGTGCTCTAAGTTAGATTGATTTGCATGCTTTAAAAGTAATAAACAACAATAAAAGATAAATTATTAATGCTAAGAATGCTAACATAAAAATGTAGTATAATAACTTTAATTAAAAATTAGGATCCTGTGTGAAGGAAAAAAGTTTCTATTTTATAGAAATCTCTCTCGAATCGACGGTCGAGATCGAACAAAAAGAGTGGTTCAAATTTGATTGAATAAGTACAATCCATGTGCAAGTGATTCGATTGGTTGAGAGAGTCAGTTGACTGAACTGACTGATCAGTTGTTTTGGAAACTTCCATATTCAATTTTTAGTTAATTGAAATGTTTCCAAAATGGTAAATAGTGGAGAATCAGTTAACTGAGTGGAACTAGATTGTTTCCATTTTGATAATCAGTCAACTAAATTTGATGATGTCATAAGCATTTTTAATAAATTAATTGATTTTGAATGCATATTTATGTTTTTATAATTAATTTAATTGACAATTTTGTAATTTTTACTTAATTAATATATCAAAATATCAATTAAATAATAGTATAAAGTTTATTTGCCAATGTAATGTAATTTTAGGAATTAATTGATTAATCAAGTAAGATGATCAATTAGGACCTATGGTTTAGGTCATATCAGTTCAAATTTGATGAATTGCATGTTTGATTTAGGACTTAGAATAATCAAGATTAAGGTTTCTTGATTAATTGTTGAGATTGGGGGTCTAGGGTTTAAGCGACCATTTTTAGGTGATTACATTTGGTGGTTGCGATCATAGATAGAGATTGTGTATTGCATCAAGAGTTCAGAGACTAAATTGGATCTTACAGGAAATCAATGCCATTCTAGATCAGAAAATTGAGTTCATTGCTCAAGGCTAACTCTAATAGGTTAGCGAGGAAAAATCCCTTAACAGGGTGGATCCTAATAGATCTTATTTTGTAAATCCTCTAACAAGGAGAATTATGAGAAGGAGATAAAAATCCTCTAGTAAGATAGGTCTTAATAGATCTTAGTGTACTTATAACAAGGTACTAGTCACTCCTAAGAGGGTGAGCCCCTAACAGGGTATTGTAACGTCCTAATAGGGAAACTCTTTTAACTATAGTGAAGAAATTTGTGGGTGTCATCCCCACCATTGTTTTTTTCCTCTTACAAGGTTTTCCATGATAAAATTAGGGGTGTTATGGTTTATACTTTGTGGTTGATTGAATTAATTTACTTATATTTCATAGTTATAGTTACAAGTTTGATTTTCTGAAAGTTACTTAAGAGCATAATCAGTTCTTTGGTTGAATTAGTTTATGTATTGTTTACACTCATTCACTCCTCTTAGTACCTCTATATATTAACACTTTACTCCTTTCTCCATACCCCCCTCTCTTTCCCCCTCTCTTTCTCTCTCCCTCTTTATATTCTCTCACTATTCCCCATCTCTCTCATATCTTCCTTTCTCCTACCTATCTTCCTCTCTCCCCATATCTCATCCACCACCCTACCACTCTCTATCTTTCCCCTATACTCCATTTTCCCATATCTCTTTCCCTATCTCTAACTCTATCACTCTCTCCCCCATCTCCCTTCTACCATAAATCTTGTACCCTAAATGCTATGTAGAGAGGAAGCTATGTAGATATAGATAATGGGAGAGAGAAGTGGAGGAGAGGGGTAAGGGTAAGGGAGATGGATGTTTAGAAGTAGGGAGATAACTATACAGTGGGAAAATAGTGAGGTGAGAACCCTAGAAGGGAGAGACACATGTGACCTATATTATGAAAGAAAGGGATGAGATATATGGATGTGGATAAAGAGAGGTGGATGATGAGATATGGTTAGAGAGAGATAGAGAGAGAGAGCCTATAACCAAAAGCCCTAAACCCTATACTACTCTTTAAATTAGTACATGTCTCTCTCTCTCTCTCTCACACACACACACACAAACACACACACACACACACACACACACACACACACACACACACACACACACACACACTACCNTAAATTAGTACATGTCTCTCTCTCTCTCTCTCACACACACACACACAAACACACACACACACACACACACACACACACACACACACACACACACACACACACATTACCAACCTCTCTTTGTCCCCTGCCATATATCTCACCCCTCTCTTTCCCAATCTAGTTATGTTGAATCTCTATCCCCTTCTAGCGTCCTCACCTATTTGTCTTGTTCCTCTCTAGTTCACTCCCTCCTTCTATACCTCAATCTCCCTCCCAATTAACACTATCCTCATCTTCTTTCTCTCATCACATGTCCATCTATCCATCCCTCTCTACATAGTCTTTAGGGTACAATATTTTAGGTACAAGGAAGAAAGGGTTGATAGAGAGGGGGAAAGAGAAGAGGGTAAAGGGAGCTGAAGGGAAAGAGAGAGAGTGGTAGGGGGACGGGTTAGAGAGGGAGAGAGGTAGGGTAGAAGGAGAGAGATGTAACATCCCACCAGGGAACCCATGATAAATTAACCTTAAACAAGATACTAAATTTATAGAATGCTTTTTTTTAAAGAGTTTATAATTGATAATGAGTAACAATGTGGAAGCAATATAACATAAGAAAATACATACTCATAAATGTAACTCATTTATAGATTACAAATCCTGAGGTTTCCATGACATAGAACTACGTAAGTTAACTAACCTACTAAATAGAATAAACAATATACAATCTCCATATAATGCAAATGAATAACAAGAACATCATCTCATAAATGAAACATAGATACAATTGATATCATAAGGTATATATAATGAACCAACATCCACTGCACAAGTCACATGGTATGTAATAAAACTTAATAGAAAGCACAATACAATATCTAAGAATATCATAGCTGATATGGTGATACAAGTATGCATAATAAGAAAGATAATAGAAAGCCTCCAATAATGAAGAACAAGAAGGTACAACTGCAACAAGGATCATCCAAGCCAAAGTCATGAATATCAAATCTCAATGGTAATAAGAATTACTACCACCCGACCACATGAAACCAAAGGTCCAATCCCACCATGCTGAGGAGATAAAAACAAGCCCACACACATGGGAAACAACCGAACAAGAAAGACTAATGCAAAGGTACACTAGATAAAAAGGTTACAATAATATTTCAAGGTTAAAAGTGTGAAAGATCAAGAGATCAAGAAAGTGTACCAAATACTCATGTAGGAACCTAGAACACATATAGGTAAGTGTCATCACATAAGTCTACCCTTGAGTTATGCTAGTGTCCCCTCTGGACCCTGGACCCCAAGTGAATATATGTGGCTCAGTAATTATTTCATACAAACAAGGATTCTAACCATGCAAGACCTTGATCAAGCATCTTCTCCCACTCCCATCCTTAGCCTGTACTAGAACTCAAGGCATGGGTGGGGACATATTTACCTAATTAATATTTTCTCTCAATTAATCTCATTAATTTATCACTTATTAGGTCACTTGCAATGAGTTACCCTAGTATCCTCTTAAGGCCCTAGTCCCCATTGCAAGCCACTCCCCCCTATGCTCCTAGATAACCTACCCTAATACTCCTAGACACAATACCAAAAGAAGATAAATCCAAAATCATAAAAGACTTCTTATAAAGCATTAAATCATGAAATTAATCAATGAAAATGCTGGAGCATAACAAAGAATAATACATCCTATACAAGGATCCAGATTGTCCATCCCATCATGTACATCTCAATAAGTCATCCATCCCATAATGGATATCTCAATAAATAATCACCAAATTCTCATATTCTCCTATCACAAAATCAATGATCCTCAATAGCTTCAAAATAATCTCTCTCCAACATGGAGTAAATCATAATAAAAAATACCATCACTCAAAACATTGAACAATCATAGTAGAAGAAACAAGGTGACCAAGTGAACAAATCATAACTCAACACAATAATGGTTGTTGCCTCTTATGGTCAAATAACATAAAGATTAAGGACTAAAGGAACACATGAAATCTCTCACAGATGTACCCAAGACAACACATGAGCCAATGGTAACATAAATAGGTTATGAACTTTTCACAATATAAAACCTAAAGAGCAAAAATGCATAAAATCATAAGATAGTACAAGTCCGAAGACAAAACCAACCTAGGGTAAAAACCTACCCACACTGACACCTAACAACACCAAGATCACATGAGATAAGGCATGCATGAATTTAACATATTATTCAAATCCATTTATATAACATCATTATATTTATTAAAATACTCTTAAGTCATAATTGACTTAGTTAATTACATAAAGTACGCACATGGAACATATATGGTGTTTTAGTGAATTACTATGATGTTTAAAATTAAATTATAAATTGATTAGATCAGTCATATTAATTGTTTAATAATTTTCAAATTGATTAATTTTCTAATTAATAAGACTTATTAACAATTTTAACTTTATAACAGTAAGTTTTTGTGTATTTCCTCTATGTAGGTGAGTCAGTAATTTGAATGGTATAATCTCATATGAAATGATATGGATCTGGAACTTATATCGATGGAAAAATAATTTAATTTCACATGTTTTTAATTCTTTCCATTCCTAAATATAAGGTCATTTAAATGGTGTAAAAAGTAAATCTCTCTAATAGCCCTGATCAGGAATGAAGGTTACTAGTTTAGTAAAAAAACCATAACTTTGTTTGGCACTGTTGGATTGTCATAAAACTCATTGAAAACATTTATAATAGTATTATTTAAAATAGCAATAAAGATATTTTCCTAATTATGTAATTAGAAAAAGTTATGGATGAATGTTCATTAGACACCGATTGAAAATCAAGCTCAAATAGGCCTAATTTCACTATAAAAACCAATATTTAACCATTTATGTACAAAATAACCATATTTGATTTTGATATATGTTAAATAAAAACAAAATTAGTATCTTAAAGTGTCTTTATATTTTTAAGGTGACATCTAAAGTTAAAATTATTCCCTACCCTGACTCTTCATAACCCTAATCCAAAAATGTATGTTTTCAAACACATATCCTTACATACAGGTATCTATAATATACATAGTTCATAATAAATGATTCCTCCATATAGTTGAAACTTATTCAACTAAATTTGTATAATTTGGTAAAACCTTAATGGATATACAACACAAATGTATCATTTTTAAATCATTCTCTCCTAGGGTTTCCATACAAATTCTCATAGAATACCAAAAATGCGATAAAAATAACTCACAAGAAAACCCTAATCATCTATACAGATTATTTTAGAAATAAAAATAAACTTAACCCAAAATTAAATCACAATCAAGCAAGCACAGAGAAAATAATCTTTCAACTAGAAACTGCAAAAAGAGTTAGAAACTCCTACCTTGAGAACGCCAGGTAGACTTGCTAAGAAGAAGGAGAAGAAGAACCAAAAAGTAGACCTCACTCCCAAGCTTTGAAACATATATTATTTAACTTGAACATCTCCATGCAAAACTTGTAACCTGTCTCCTAGAACTTGTGTTCTGAAAACTCTTTGTCCTCCCCTTTTTTTTGTTTGTTTCTTTTTTTTTTTCTTTTTTTTTGTAGTTAAATAATTAATTCTTCACCAAACTCAATTTTTAATTAGAATTAAAACTTAATTTATTATTATTATTATTATTTAAATTACATTGCATATTATTATTTTTAACTAGGAATAATATTTGTAGCATTAATAATTTATTTATATTAAATATGCCTTTTAATTTCTATTTAGACATAATATTTAATTAAATCTTCAAACTTTATCTTTAGACTCTTAATTAAATCTCTTTTAATAAATGCAACTATTTAATTAATCCCTATTTTATATATATATATATATACATATATATA
>MU228104.1:12266370-12299037 GCA_018584345.1 Thuja plicata
ATATATATCTATATATCTATATATATATATAAATTTTAGAAGGTTTAATTATTTAAACTTTATAATTAACCTTTAATTACTCTTTTACTTACATCATGACAAAATACCACATTGACCTTCATGCATGCATACTAAAATATGACCAAATCAAAATACATAAAAGATGCAACAACATAAGCATGCTCAAACAAGGGTTCATGAATTCATGTCACCTCGATGAATTCAGAGAAGGTAGTCAAGCGGATACTTGTCCACTATTTCAGGATAAATGAGTGTTTATGCTAGTATTTAGGCCTGAATGCTATCTCCCTTCTCTTACCACTGAGATAATGTGATAGGGCATGCTCATCCTGGCAATTCAGGGAAGTCGATGCCCGGTACCTACAAACCTGCATCACAAAGCTAAGCATGTACATAATATATAGAACAAATAATGATAGGGATCAGTCGATCGTGTGGATCTTGCAATGCAAGTAACTACGTATCCGTCCTCTACCACATCAAACACATTATACAAAAATGTAAGATAGACATACCACTCAACAATATAAAACATATATGTCAACCATACACATGCAAGTATGGAGTCAGTAAAATCATCCTAACATACACATAATCACCATGAAAATAACCAAAATATTCTAACATTAATATTAAAAAGTAAATTATGGGTGGGCACTAGAAGAGAGGTGGGGAAGAGGGAGAGTAGGCGAAGAGGGATAGAGTAAGAGAGATGGAAAGAGAAAGCAAGAAAGGGAGAAAAGATTTAGGTTTTAGGGGTTAATGTTATGAGAGAGAGAGAGAGAGAGAGAGAGAGAGAGAGAGAGAGAGAGTCTATAACAATAACCCTAAATCCTTTCTCCCTTTATCTCTTTCCTCTTCTCTCTTTCCACCTCTCTTAATCTATCCCCATTTTCCTTCTCTCCCTCTTACCCACTTCTCTCCCTCTTGTTGGAAATTTGGATGTGTTATCATTGATGTAAACATGTTTATTATGTAGTTTGGATGTTTGTTGTGCAGTTTTTCAAGTAACACAGGATGATCAGAAAAATGGAGAAGGAATGTTACTAAAGATGAGGAGTCGCTCACCTCATGGTATGATGTAGAGGTTTTCTAAATGGTTAATGTCAAGTTTTAGTTGTCGACATGATGATTTGAAAAAGTTATGATGTCACAGATGAAGATTGGTTATTTTACTATTTGCTAGTATAACAAAGTTGCAGAGAATTATTTCACACATGTACTCAAGGTGATATATTTTGTTTCACAACTGGGAATGTGTTAACAACACAATAATGTGTTTACCATTCAAAGGGTTTGTGATTTTGATGGTTCGCAAGGCATTTACAAGTATTTCAATTGGGGCTAACTATGTTCTTGAGGTTTAGCATGAAATACTGACAGATTCGATGAGTGTGATGGATTTGATTGTTTGTATGAGATTCATGATGCCTTAGGATGATCTAGGATTATGTGCCTAATGAGTTGGCAGCTTACATTGATAAAGATGACCAAGATCAATGAATTTGAAGATGATTTTATGTGCTTAGCCAACATGTCAAGAAACACTAAGGATTTAACACCATTTTCTGATGCATGTTTGCTGACATATTGAAATACCATTGTCAAATTATTGACGAAATACTCATATAAATTTTATCACTATTTTTTTCTCTCTTTTCTAACGTACTGGTATTCGTCAGAAAAAAGAGGAATAATTCATTCATCTAGTGACAAAAAATAACCATTGTGAAACCAAAATTTTTCCTTACAAAATAATGAAATTTCCATTTCAAAGGCTCCAAAATGTATCCTTGTGAAACAAATAAATCACCATTTCGCATCCTCCAAAATTTGTCCTTGTAAAATAGAGAAATTTCCATTTGGAAAGGTCCAATTTTTCTTTCTTCTTTGAAAACATTGAAAAAACACCAAACATTCATCCCAATTTTGACGATCTGGAGCATGCTATTACGATGAAAACATCATTGCAAGTACAAAAACTTAGTCAAAAGTTTTAATGGTTCGTCGGTTTATTTTCATTGAAATGGTAACAAAACCTTGCTATTTTTTTTTAAAATTATTCGTTCAAATGTATGTTATTACATGCAATTGGATGAATTTTATTATTGGTGTGGGTGAGTTTTCTGATTGGAGCCTTATGGCTATTTTCATTTTAAAGATCCATGATTGTTGTCATAAATCTATTCCTTTGAAGCCCGTGATGAGAAAATTGAGCACCAACAATAGACCAGAATTTTGTTATTATCTTATCATAACCATGAGTGTAAACCACAATTATAGATGTAAAGATACAACAAACAATATGCCCATTGGAACTATAGATTTGGCCAAAAAAAGTTTGCAAGGCATTCAAATTAAATAGATATACAAGTTAATGATCATTCTAAGGAATATATCTCACCAATTCTAGGGGATTATGTGACATGAGTTTACCACTGTCAATTATAATACAAATTCCACAAAAAATAATGATACTAAAGCATATATAAAATACAATATATCTAGAATGAACATCTCTGATGTTGTCAACAATCAATATAAAAGAAATAACACACAATTGATTGATCACAGAGTGTGATCTGATACATTGATGCAAGAAAGAGCACACACTGGATTCCAGAAATAATATTATAAAAAATATAGAATAATCCAACATTGGATCCAAAGTTCTAGGTCTATATGAAATAGAAATACATTATACACAAAAATCAAATGTGAAATTACCCAGCTCATGAAATAATATAAGGAAAAGTAGATAAAGTGTTCTTCAATAATATCACAACATTCAAAAATTATTGTTTCAAGGGCTCAATCATTATACCTTCTCATTGTCAAAGTTAACATCCTTTCTTTCCAAATCTACAACAATAATGTTAAGAATAAGGTGTCTCAACCTTGTATATTTCCTTACATTTGATATTATTTTTTTTGTAATTAATTATTTGCAAATAATGTATTTAAGTTTGATATCCATTTTGTCATTTAGTTGAGTGGACATGTTTTTTTTTCACTCCACTTGGAAGGTGACAAGGATGATCAAACTTGGTCTAGGTGGATATAGGCATCCCATTCTGTGGTAGAGGTTATTTGCCAAATGTCGGCACTTTGGACAATGTGTAAGGTAATCATGACTGAAATAGTTATGATGGATTCCTATGATGGTCATTAATATTTGTAAGAGCTAATTGTAAAAGATTTGATGATGGGTGAAGATATGCAAGACATGTGGCAACTGATCATGTTGAGTACTGTACACTCTTCTGCAATGCGTGGGGTTCGTGGTTCCTATTTTTTGGAGAATGGTAAAACCTAATACGGTTATCTTTGGAAGTTGCCCTAAAAAGGGAAGCACATGATATAAGTGGTTTTAGGGTTGCAAATCGAAGAGTGAAGTGAGTGTATTGTTGGAATGTTGTTATGTTGTCAGATTTGTCTTCAAGTGTCGATTATCTCCTGAAAGAACATGCATTGCAAGTGTATTGTAAACAGCAATAGTTTTGATTAATACATTGTGTTGGTTTTGGAGTGCTGGGGTTTTTTACCGAAAGGTTTTACCCAGGGTAAATCATTGTGTCATTCTAATTTTTCTATGTATGCATGTTATTGTATTATCATTCTATAATTGATAAGGGTTAAATCTGAATTTGTATGATCCTCTTCTCAGGAGTTTAGCATAGGGAACTATTTTCCGCACACTTGGTTTCCTTTTAGTTGGTATCAGGGCCTGGCTAGTTTTGGTTCTATTTGTTAGGGTACAGGTTTTTTGAGCTAATATTCAGTTCAATGGGAGTATTGTTGCAGAGTATTCATAACCTTATTGTCGGAAGAGATGGAAGGTTCTTCATATAGTAGAATGGAGGTGGAAAAGTTTAATGGCACAAACTTTGAATTGTGGAAACTCAAGATGGAAGACATGCTTGTAGACCATGAT
Organism: Thuja plicata; assembly: GCA_018584345.1. Lineage (NCBI taxonomy): Eukaryota > Viridiplantae > Streptophyta > Pinopsida > Cupressales > Cupressaceae > Thuja > Thuja plicata. The sequence continues at coordinate 12,270,326 of MU228104.1, forward strand.
GTATGGGAGGTGGTTGCAAATTATATCAAACCAGTAAACATGCCTCAGGTATATTGGGATCTCAAGGATCGGAAAGCTAAGGGTTTCATTAGACTTTGTCTAGCAGATTCTATTCTCCTGAATGTTCTCGAGGAGAAGACCGCAAACAAATTGTGGAAATGGCTTGGGTTTGTGTATCAGGCCAAGTCCTTGGTGAATAGATTGTTCCTTAGAAATAAGTTGTATTCTCTAAGAATGGAGGAAGGAGGATCCATTGAAGATCACCTAAATGCATTTAACATGTTGATTACATAGTTGACATCAACCAGTGTCAAGTTGGAGGAGGAGGATTGATGTATGACCCTGCTATGTTCATTATTGGATTAATGGGACCATCTTGTAATGGCCCTTGGGAGTACTATTGTAACTTTCCAAATGGATGATGTGGTGTCTTCACTATTATCTAAGGAGATGCAAATAAAGACCTCTAATTCAACCAAGGAAGCCCTTGCTGTTCACGGTAGATCCAAAGACAGAGGAAAGAAAAATGACAAGAAGTATGAAAAGGGTAGATCCAAATCCCATGGGAAATATAAGACTCTTGGAAATTCTAAGGAAACATGTTGGAACTATGGTAAGTTTGGGCACTTCCATAAGGACTAAAAAGAACCAAAGAAGAAGAAGAAAATCCTAGATTTAGATTCTAATAAATCTCAAGAAGACGGTGATGCTTTTTTTGCAGCCTTGGCCACCCATGTATCTGATGATGTGTGCCTGATTGACTCGGGTGCTTCTTTTCACATGACCTCTCATCAAATTTGGTTCTCAAAGTATGAGGAGTTTCGATGGTGGGAAGGTGTACCTAGGTGATGATTTTCACCTAGAGATAGTTGGATGAGGAAGAGTCACTATTAGATTCCCTGATGGATGAGTAAAGGGGATCAACAGGGTAATGCACATCGTAGGTTTGGCACAAAACTTGTTATCTATAAGTATGATAAATGATGCAGGTGTGCAAGTTGTTTTTTTGAAAGATGGATGCAAGATTATTAGAGGAGCTATGGTTCTCGCAAAAGGTACTAGGAGAGGTAGCTTGTTTCAGTTGGATCCTTGCACTTCATAGTGCAATAGTTCTTCTGTCTCAAGGAAGAGAGAAGTAGTCACTTCATCTCCACCATCTGAACCATCAGTGAAGAAGTCTATGGTAATGGGTTCCGATGGTAGTGCAACAAGTGTACCTAAGGGTGCTAACACTTTGGAAGGCAAACTTCTTGTAGAAAAGAAAATGTTGTGGCATATGAGATTTGGCCACATTGGTGAGAAGGGTCTCAGAACCCTAAAAAATAAAAATCTCATTGAGGGGATAAATGATTGTAATCTCGAGTTTGACTTCTATGAACACTGTGTTTATGGTAAACAAAATCGTGTTCAGTTTTACTCCAGTTTTGACAAGTCTTGTAGTATTTTGGATCTTATCCATTCAGATGTGTTTGGTCTCATTAAAGTTCCTCCACTCTCCAAATTTGTATATTTTTTATCTTTTATATATGATTATAGTAGAAGGAAATGGATTTATTTCCTTAAAAGCAAGACACAAGTTTTTAGTCGGTTCAAGGAATTTAAAGGTCTCGTAGAGAATCGAACTGGTAAAAGAATTAAGTGTGTGAGAATTGACAATGGTGGTGAGTTTTATTCAGAAGAGTTTGAATAGTTCTATAAATAATGAGGGATCGAGAGGCATACGACAACTCCTTATACCCCACAAAAAAATGGAGTTACAAAAAGAATGAACAAGACACTGATGGAGAAGGCTAGGAGTATGCTTAGTGGAGCTGGCCTCGAACAAAGGTTTTGTGCAGAAGATGTGGCCACTACTTGCTATCTAGTTAACAGATCTCCTACATCAGCTCTTGTTGGAAAGACACCCACAGAGGTGTGGTATGGTAAGAAGCCTTCAGTTAGACATCTTCATGTTTTTGGTTTTGAAGCTTATGCACATGTGCCTAACGAGAGAAGATCTAAGTTGGAAAACAAGGATGTAAAATGTATCTTTATCGGCTATAGTGTTGGTGTGAAAGGATACAATCTTTGGGATCCCATGATTGGTAAGGTGTTATTTAGCAGAAATGTTATTTTTAGAGAGCTAACACCTTCTCCTATTGTGCTACAATGAGATGAAAAAGAAATGAAAGAAGATATTGTTTATTTGCCTCCTAACCCTGAGAAGAGTGAACAGAGAGACCATGATGGATCTGATAATGAGGAGAGCTCTAGCAGCTCTAAAAATTTAGAAGAAGAGGTAGAACAACCTCAACCTCAGCCCTTGAGGAGATCCACAAGAGAAAGAAAGAAACTAGAGAGGTTTGGATTTTTTATGTTAGATTCCAGTTGTGTCTATGCCTTGATTACAAAAACTAATGAGCCTAGATCTGTGAAAGAGGCTATAGGTATGGAAGATGTAGGTTCCTAGATTGAGGCCATGGATGATGAGATGGCTTCATTGGAGAAGAAAAAAACTTGGGGCCTAGTACCTTTTCCTAAAGGATGGAAACCTATTCGAAGAAAATGGGTGTTTAAGAAGAAATTATGTGCAGATGACAGTAGTGAGAGGTACAAGGCTAGATTGGTTACAAATGGGTATTCACAGGTGGAGGGAATTGATTATGGTGAAATATTCTCTCCTGTTGCAAATCTTACATCCATTAGATTTCTATTATCTCTAGCAGCATCGTATGATTTAGAGGTAGAACAGATGGATGTGAAGACAACTTTCCTTCATGGTGATTTGGAGGAAGAGGTCTATAAGTCACAGCCTAAGCACTATATTTAGAAAGGTAAAGAGTCTTTGATTTGCAAATTAAAGAAGTCTCTGTATGGTTTGAAACAATCTCCTAGGATGTGGTACCTTAAATTTGATGCCTTTATGTTGTCGATTGGTTTTCTAAGATCGAAATCAAATCATTGTGTTTATTTCAAAGTTGACAATGATCGCCTTCTTATTATTGCATTATATGTTGATGATATATTGTTGATTGGGAAGGGTATGGGTATGATTTTTGATTTGAAGTCTCAGTTGTCAGCATAGTTTGAGATGAAAGATCTAGGGGTAGCCAGGTATATTTTTGGAATGGAAATCAATAGAGATAGATCTAACAGAAAAATTTGGTTGAGTCAGAGTAAGTATGTGAAGTCTGTGTTGGACGGGTTTAGCATGGCAGATTGCAGACCATTGTGTGTTCCTATTTCTATGGGAACAAATTTATCTGTGGATGATTTTCCAAAATCTCCTAGTGAGGTGGACGACATGAGAAAAGTACCTTATGAGAGTGCAGTTGGTATCCTTATGTATGCTATGGTCTATACTAGACCAGACATTTCCCAAGCAGTGGGAGTCTTGAGTCATTTTATGGCTAAACTTGGACGGATACATTGGGATGCAGGTAAGAGAGTGTTTAGATATTTGAAGGGTACATCAGAGTATTCCATATGCTATCATGGAAATGATTCTGGAGCTCTGCATTCAATTTTTATTTGTGGGTTTGTGGATTCAAATTGGGCAGGTGACATTGATAGCAGGAGATCCACCAGTGCCTATGTGTTCACTATGTTTTGTGGTGCCATCAGTTGGATGAGTAAGCGCAAACCTGTGGTGGCTTTGTCCATGAAAGAAGCATAGTACGTGGTAGCTACTCATGCTTGTAAGGAATCCATTTGGCTTAAGAGACTATGTTCGTATGTTGGTGTTGATGCATGATAGATTACAATTTGTTGCGACAGTCAGAGTGCTATTTGCCTTGCAAAGAATCCAACTTTCCATGCCAGAACCAAGCACATTGATGTGCGGTTTCAATTTGTGAGAGATATGGTAGAGGATGGAAAGGTAAGTTTGGAGAAGGTAGATATAGTAAATAATGTTGTGAATGCATTGAAAAATCCTGTGGGCACATAGAATTTCAAATGGTGTTGGGAGTCTATGGGCCTCTCGGCCTATAGCGGTTAAATCTTGTTATTTCCTTTGGCTCTTACAAGGTGCTCAACAAGTGGGAGAATGTTAGGAATAAGGTGTCTCAACCTTGTATATTTCCTTACATTTGATATTATTTGTTTTGTAATTAATTGTTTACAAATAATGTATTTAAGTTTGATATCCGTTTTGTCATTTAGTCGAGTGGACATGTTGTGTTTTCACTCCACTTGGAAGATGACAAGGATGATCAAACTTGGTCTAGGTGGGTCTAAGCATCCCATTCTATAGTAGAGGTTATTTTCAAAATGTTGGCACTTTGGACAATGTCTAAGGTAATCATGATTGAAAGGGTTATGATGGATTCCTATGACGGTCATTAATATTTGTAAGAGCTAATTGTGAAAGATTTGATGACGGGTGAAGACATGCAAGACATGTGGCAACTGATCATGTTGAGTACTATACACTCTTCTACAATGCATGGGGTTTGGGGTTCCTATTTTCTGGAGAATGGTAAACCCTAATACGGTTATCTTTAGAAGTTTCCCTAAAAAGAGAAGCACATGGTATAAGCATTTTTAGGGTTGCAAATCAAAGAGTGAAGTGAGTGTATTGTTGGAATGTTGTTATGCTGCCGGATTTATCTTCAAGTGTCAATTATCTCCTGAAAGAACTTGCATTGCAAGTGTATTGTAAACAACAATAGTTTTGATTAATACATTGTGTAGGTTTTGGAGTGCTGGATTTTTTTACCGAAAGATTTTCCCTAGGGTAAATCATTGTGTCATTCTCATTTTTATATGTATGCATGTTATTGTATTATCATTCTGTAATTGATAAGGGTTAAATATGAATTTGTACGATCCTTTTCTCAGAAGTTTAGCGTAGGGAACTATTTTCCGCATGCTTGGTTTCCTTTCAAATAAGAACTTCTTTGACAACAATCTCCGCTAACATGAGTTTACATATGTTAATACTACATCAAAGAAAAAAACTTTAATACAAAAAAATTGACATTCAAAAGAATAAATTGTTATCATATTTGTAGGTAGGATAGAAATTATTCCTTGTGAAATGTGCATACTAATTGATAAGGCGTCAGTATCTCCAAATCTTAAAATAAGTCAATTCAAAATCAGAATCACATCCAAAATTTAATAAAATTTATTCCAGAGTTTAATAAAACCAAATTTGTAAACAACATGTGTGCAATTAAAATATTTACAAGTGATTTTCTACCAATTTTTTTCCATTCATATAGCAGTTCACTAAGCTATTGCACACTGCTATGGAAAACATGAGATAGGGTATTCTACTTAAGGGGTGTATGTAATCAATTATTGGCAAAGCTAGATTGTTGTTTCTAGTATTACATATTAAGTGTATAGGTTGTGTACAGAATAAGGGCACCCTTTATGTTCCTCTATGCAACTATTATTAATTATTTGAAACTGATGTATAAAAAGGTGATAATTGTCTTGTTGTCTTCATATTTCTTTTAACTTTCTTAATTACATTAGTGTGAAAAGGCCTAATAGAGAAATCCAAAAAGGGGCAGTTATAGTCAAGAAGATAAAATAAAATAATAAAATAAAGCCCAATGCAGTTCAACCAGATGTTATAAGGGGAAACTGGAATTCTTCAATGACCCGTAGCTAGCATTTGAGGTACAAGATGATTGAAAAGAGTTAAATATTTGAGAAAATTGAAATTATCACTGCCCTTTGACTAATATCACTTTCAAAAACTAAATGGAAATAAAAAGGTAAGATTAGCACCCAAAATGAAATAGACAAGTTCCAAGATGCCTATATTTATACAATTCAAACAAACTTATATCTTTGAAGAGAGTGTGTTCATGCATGTCTTCACAAGAGGTTCCACATTGTTAAAACTAAACTCAAACTTTTGAGCAATACGATCTAAATGTTCCTACAATCTTCAAGGTCCATTTCATAACCCTAGGATCATGGTTAATAATCGTACTATGGACTTTACTATCTATTGGAAGAATGATCACTCAAATAATGAAAACTAATAAGCACAATAATTAATAACCATTCTATGGACTAATGTGATCCCAATGATAGTAGCACATAGCCAAGTCAAAACTAATCGTTAGCTTTGTATAGGATGCAAGAACCATTCCAATCAACTAAGTTCTCTTTATCACATTTATCATTGTTTCACACAAACATTTCCTCATGTAAAATAAGCACATTTACCAAATTCAAAGGAGACACCAACCCACCAACACAAGGGATCATTTTCGAGACTTTAGGAAAAACCATTTGGCAAACACCAAAATTATCCAGATAAAACAATATAGAAATATAAATAACAACTTTATGAGAATGAATGTTTTCATCCCCACAATAGGGACACTACATGTCTATTAGGTCATTGTTTCTGTATGTTTTTGTAATTATAACTACAAACTTTCTACACTTGAGTCATAGAAAGACCCGTGGACAGGAGTAGAACTTGTTGCAATGTATGTGTTGAACAATCATTAGAGAGAAAATGCAGATTTCATTATAGTTATCGCTCATATCCCACAATGTTCTTTGGTTTGAAATATTTCAAATTAAATGACTATAAATAATCCATCTTGGATCTAGGAGTAAATTTTATCCTTTACAAAGATACTTCAGCATGTTGCAGGACCAAAAACTATACTTGTATGCAATCAAAAAATGAATATGCGTATATATTAAAATATTCACATTCCTCTTTTAAGTCATGGGTTCTAGAAGGTGAAGGGTATAAAAACTCTCAAAATTCATGCCTTCAAGAAGGAAAAGGGTATAAAAATTCTCAACAATGATGGTCTTGAAACTGTCAATAAAAATGTCAAAATCACCAGGCATTTAGAAGTTCAACAGTAAGTATTGTACATAGTAAGTAGCTTCAAATTTTTTGATAGAATTTTATAAATCACCAGGGTAGTTTCAAAACCATCTCTTTCTAAATAGAGCATTTTCATCTGAATTGGAAAAAATAGAATTTGAAACCAAATAGTAAACCTCTCTCTTAAGTTTTCATGTAAAAGATTTTCCACACAGAAAGGAAATGTTCTAGCACTCTAAGGAAGATATTGGGAATCCAATTCAAATAGGAGGAGAATTGAAATGTGTATCTCTTAGAAATAGAAAGCTGAAGCAGTGCTAGACTTGCCAACAGTTACATAACTTTGTACTTATCTATCTTGATCAAGAAATACAATTGGTAGAGAGAAATTGCCTCCACCAACTAGGTTTTTAATTCTTTTTGTCTATTGTCTTTTCACATTTCAATACTCATTTCTATTGATGGGGCTTTGTGGCCGGGTCTTCCAAAAGAGGTAATTTTTCACCGGGTACAGGGGTACTGACCAACTTCACCTGTAAAGGTTGTATGGGGAAATGAGATTCCTCAGGCCTCCAAGCACGTGAGAGTCGAGTCTCGATAGTGCGGGGCTTGGTTGGGAGATGTGACTATTTTTTGAGGGGGATAGCTAGTTATCTTCAACTCATCAACTCTGGGAATTTAGGTGAATGGGGTTTCCTCCAAGCATGCTTTCATTTCAATAAATAAAATTCAAAAGATACTGCAGAGTTAGAAATATTTCATCTACCTATAGTTATACTAAACGTTCAAGACATCAACAATTCTCTAACACACTACACTAAATACTGAAGAAATATACAACCATCAATTCATATTTTATTAGTAGCAAAGGAAAGGAGGTCATTAATCTACTTTAAGTATCAGAGAAAAGGACATGAAGAACATAAAGCATAAAATACCATTAACCCAGAAGATAGAATGCCAACAACATCACTGAGAGAATTCTTCCTTCTTCATTAAAATATCTTCCAGCAAGCACTGGTGTGTGGTACAATGGTGGCTCCAAGGGAGCATCTAACTACTGAAATCTTAGAAACTATAGAGCATTGAGCTCTGCAACTAAGAATTGAGAAAACCAAATTGCTATTAGATATGGACTGCAAAATCATCAATTTCACTGACCCTTGGATTGAGTTCGGACTTATTATTTATACACATCTTTTAATCTAACCCTAACCCGAACTTATTTTATACTTTACAATAAAATACACTATCCGATTGCTGGTACTACCTGCACCACCCTACAAAAGACCTCGAGATGGAAAGGCCTGATATGTCAGAAGAGTAAGACAAGAAAGATGGAGTGGAAGAATCAGCCTTGAGAAAAGAGCCAGAAAGGAGAAGGAATAAATCTGATCCCCTAGGGATCGAGGCTACATGCCTCATAAATGGGAAAAGTGATGCCCTATCTCCAATGCGCCAAGTGTATCTCTGAAGCAGCGCCTTAGGAAGACCATCTGTCAGAAACCTCCCATCAAGCTGACATGCCTTGATGTAGTTCACCCACCTTCTAACAACCTTTATTAACTACCTTGAAAGTGACCAGTCGGCCTTGGGGACCGGGACATGGGTCACTTAAAGAATACAAAATGTAGGATCCATAATTTCAGGATCTGAGAACTTGTGTTCCAAAAGAATAAAGAATACAAAATATGATGTCCGACCAAATTCTCCCAGATCCAGAGAACTTCATTGACTTACATTTTCTCTGAAGCTTCTAACACTTGGCTAATGCTCTCCTCATCTATGCTCCAGATGCTACTTCATCTGCTATGGACAGCCTCCATTGCCTCCTCAACCTCTCTGACCCCATTCTGGAATTCATTCACCATCTTGATGGTGTCATGCGACTAAATCATAGTCTTTGAAAACTAAGACAACCTGCCTTGATCAAAATCTCCACCTGACGGATACAGGGATTCCATCCTTTCATCGAAATTACTGAGGACATAGTCCTCTGGGGTACACATTTCGGTGGTGAAGGGATCAACTTGCGATACCCTGACCATGAATGTTTTGAATAAATCCAAGGGATATTGGGTGGCTGTCAATTTCTCTTTTAAGGTCTTAACCAGTTCCTTGCAAACCTCAATTTTGAGAGCAATTCTGGAGTACTGGACCTGAAGGGAATCATATGACTCTTCTCCCAAAATGCTAGATTCTATGGCAACCTCTTTGCCAATGCCGTAGATCTCCTCCAACTCGGCCTTCCATTTTTCATATTTATCTAAGTCTAATTGCCAAACCTGAGCGGAGCTTCTTGCATGGCTAAGGGTGAGGTCTATCTTGTAAAAGTTTGGGAGGGACACTGCCAAAAATTCTCTCATCGCCGTTATTTGCTTGGCTGCCCACCCGTCTACTTCTTGTGCCTTTTTCTTCATTAGGCGTAGTGAGTCCACATCGCCCTGTGCAAGTGGAAATCCAAAAGAAGGGATCCCGGGGTAGACTTTAGCCAAGGGCCCTGTTAGTTCTATCAGAAGTGCAAGGAGATTAGCATTTGTCTCTCTTTCCTCCTATATCTTTTGCCCCTATTTTGCATACCGGGCCTCTATAGCCTTGGTAGCTTCTTTGAGCAAGTCAATTTCTCCTTGCTTGTCTCTTTTCCCCAGTTCAACCTCTGTTATACTATAGTCTTTAGGCCTTGCAGCCGCTACATCTGTATTTTCTGGGGGTGTCATGATGACCACAACTGCATTACCTACTAAGTTGGTTCAGAGAGTATGGACCACCCATGCCCTCTTGGGATTCTTTGTTTCAACATTTTTGGCCATCATTTTGGATAGTGATAAAGGAGCACCTGTAGGCACCGCCGGAGCTTTTCTTTTCTTTGTTTCCACTAGCCATTGAGGCAGCTAGGGTGGCCTTTCTGCCAATTCCTGCTCACAGAGATTCACTTATGAATCTGGCGGTGCATTCCCAGAGTTTATATTTTCTTCTGGCTCCTTTTCTTGTTCTTGTTTCGGTCCCTTTCTTGCTTCCCGTTCCCCTTCTGTTTCCCATTCTCTGGGACCCTCTATATTTTCTGCCATGCTGGCATCTTCTACAAAATTATCTAGGATCTTTTCTCCGGTTTTAATTTCTGTATTCTCAGGGACATCATCTCCCCTAGTGGTATCAGAAGCTTCTTTGTTCTCCTCTTCTGGGACTTCCTGGTCCATCGGCTGCTAATGTTCTTGGGCCCTATCGGTCTCATTTACTTCAACAGTTTCTTCCTCCATTGGGACATTCTATGGAGGTGGATGAGGTCACTGGCCAAAATTTAACAAGGCGGCAGCTTGCATGACCTCTCTGAAAGTGCTTCAGGACACTTGGTCACCTGAAGTCTCCAAAGGCACCTGGAGCATGATGGTTGGAGGTACGATTGTTCTCTGGGGTCCCATTTCTCCTCCCACCAATGGCTCAAGTGTAAGTTTCCTTGGCATATCTACAGTCCTTTGGGCTTGTGATTCTTCTTGTTCAGGCTTAGAATTTTTCTCCCGAGCCTCTTACTCTGGTATATCCTTTTCTATGGGGAGTTCTTCTTCTGCAGGGGCCTCCTTTACTTGAGCCTTGATTTCTTCCACCGTAGTATTTACACCCTACTGGATCTCTAGAAGCTCCTCCATTAAGAAGGTGTCATTGAATTCATCATGTCGCGGAGAGGTGTCAGAGATATCTTCTAGTTCATGAGAATCCAAACTTACATCTACCGAGGGCTTCTCGGGCATACCAAGGGGAGGAATTGGTATGGGGATCGCTACTATTTTCTTTTTCCTTACGAGAGAAGCCCCGGTGTCTAGAATACCAGAAGAATCTGCCTCAGCAAAAGTCTATCTACTCATCATTGATGCCAATGAGGGAGGTCCCATTGGGTGAGTAGAGGTCACTAGAGTGACAGGGGGGCCGACGGCCACCTACATGTTGATCTGTTGGCTAGCTAACTTTTCTGACTCCATCTGATTCTGTAGTTCCGCCATTAGAAGCATGGGAATCTAAGGGGGTGCCTTGGGCACTGAGACTCCCTCCTTTTCCTTTCCTTTGCTCACACTTGCTTCAATGGGTGTTGCAGATGAAGAAGGTCAGGCACCAGCTGAAGAAGGGATGGCCTTCTTGACTATTGTTTTCTTATAGGTGCTTTTGGGGCACACACAGGAAGAATATTCATGGCTTTCCTCTATAATGGGGTGGCATACCCCTTCGATCATCAAATCCTCTAGAGTGGCCCAATCCACTAGAGGGAGGTCCAATTTGTCTATCCCCTATCCTTTGTACGCCAGATCTTCCAGTGGCCCGCCGTCATTGAAACCCTATGGGAAAGTCTGAAGGTCTGGCGCCTCCATGAGCCCTTTGCTCATTCTACTGTGTTGCTGGGCCCTAAGATTAAAGCTTTCCTGGCAATCTACCCAGAAATCTTCAATGTCATCTTGAAGTGGGGGGATGCCCTTGGTAGTACGGCAAAATTTTTTCCATGGGGGTCATAGTTCTTCCAGGTGTGGTTGAATTCAACCAGCCCCAACCCTTTTAACTCATTATCCGCCTCCCAGGTGAGGCTGCATGTATAATCCCTGCAAGAAAAGGGGAATGAGACATTGACGACCTTCTTCACTATGAAGAAGGCATGCAGATCCATCATCTGCCTATAGAATTCTAAAAGAATAATCCTATCCCCGCAATGCCGCGGAAGGAGGTAGGGCTTCCCATTGAAGCCTGTCACCCTGATGTAAGTGTTATGCCTAAATTGAATGAAATACTAGCCATAGGAGTTGAGCAGTGCCATTTCTACCTGTGAGAGGTGATACCCAGAATCTTGGGTAAGTGTAAGAATGTTATGGTAAACGAAGGCATTGTTTACTCGATGAAAATTCTAGAAGCTTGGCTCCCATTGCAACTGGGGATAATGATCCCAAGGTGTAACCTTTCCCAGACTGTTTCTGAGCTCTCCAACTGTTCCAAGGCCTTGAAAAGATGATCTTTTCTATGCCAATGCCCACAACACATATGATTTCATATAAAATTATGAATGCTGGGTAACGATCCGCATCTGTGTATCTACATGATTGGATATGATCGCCGCCCAGTTGAAAACCCTGCTTTGTGTTGTTATGCAGTATAAGAAATAATACATCCACACCAAGAATTCTCAAGTGTGGGGCCATCTGAAGATTTTGCACAAAAATATTATGCCCACTTGAATGGGCTCCGTGAAATCCCTGTGGAGAATTTTCAATTTCATTCTCTTATAGTCCTGCTTCGGAGACTTTAACGAGTGATTATTGAGGTGCTACCAGGAAATGATTTTGGCCTCATCGAATTCATTTAGCGAGTTGGCCCTGGTGATTTCTATGGACCCTTTGAATTATAGAATTCCCAACCCGGAAGCAAAGGTGGGAGCATCTAATGTGACGATTGTGGCAGGACATTACAGCGGCCGGGGATCTGGAAGCAAGACTGAACGAGTGGCTGGATTATACAATACTGCCAGCTGCTTGATAAATTTAGGGGATTGCACCATGCATGGAAAATTTGTGGCCTTGATGATACTGGAGGTAGCTAAGTTGATATTTTTTCCCCTTGTTCTTTCAACCTATAAATGGTTTGTATTAGACCTTGTAGTTCGGCCCAACTTCCGGGGTCCAAATTTGTAATTTGTTGAACCTTGAAATCTATTTTAGACCATGCAATACCTCCCTCTGCTGGATACTTGGAGGTTAATGGAAACTTTGCCAACATTCTTTCCAGCTTCAATTTTTTGGCTGCCCAGGTGGAAGTAGTTGGTAATTCTGGGCTATCAAGAGGCGCAAAATCGTTAGACATCTTGAACAAGCTTAACAACCACCTGCAAGACCAAAAAACTATCATAACATACAAGGATATGGAAAACCTCAGGATATTTTCTACCAGCCCACACCTGTCAAGCAAACGTTAGAGCATATATCAAAAGTTCCAGAGTATCTAAAAAAAATGGACATAACTTAAGCATTCTAGGGTGTGCGGACACGGTGACAAGGAAGATAAAAATAGAAGACAAGATCTTGCTGGGAGTTTGGATTCCAGACAAACTAGCCATTGTCGAAGTGATTGGAAATAGACTATACTTTGGTCAATGTGTGCTGGCATGTGGGAGAATGGAAGGTGGTGTAAAGACAGTGATGGCATTGATTAGGACAAGTGGGCCGACACAGGGCAAAATTAAATGCCAAGTTGGACGCATTTTAAATGCCATACGTGGGAAATTAATCCCGTCATTAATATGACAAGATAGAGGAGAGAGAAAGCCACCATGGTTCAAACCAGCGAGGTGCCGAGTTTGAACCATGGCAACCTTGTCTTATCGAGCTCTATCCCGTCAGGTTGAAATTCATGATAGAGCACGAAGAACTCGATGCTCTAAAGGATATACATAGCACATATATACATAATATACATAAAAAGTATAGGAGGGCCAGGGCCAAAGTGTATATACATAAAATTATAGAAAATATACACTATATACATAAATATACACCCAAAATAGAATGCAGAGAAGCTACCCTAAAACAAAGCCAAAATCTATAAATATATAAATTATCTTACACCTGCACAGAGGGTGGACCACCCTCTGGTAGAGCCAACCCACCAATAGGTGGCGAACCAGACAATAGAGGTGCAAAGCAGAAATAGAAACAAAATGAAGAAAAAATGAAAATGAAACACAGCAAATGAGGGAAACAACTAGAAACACCAACCTGGAATCCAAAGAATGGCAAAGGGGAGAAGCACTAGACCACTCTACAACAGATTTCACCTCCAACGTCACACACAGCTACTGAAGGTCACTTCGTTGTTACACACTAAGTTCAGAGAAGCATGCACTCAATTCTTGCTCAAATTGCCTAAGTGTTTTAATCGCGGTAACTGTGAAAATGACAGGTAAATCCTATTTATACCCGAGGTAAAAGCAAGTTACTCTTCTCTCCATAAACTCCAGAATAGGCAAACTTCTAGACTCCAGGCCTGGGGATTCCGTGCGACCATACCCTCTTAAAAAAAGAAGACATCATGGCAGAGAATCTCGAAGTCCAGGATCTGGCTTCTGGAAAAGAAATGACCAACTCTAGGACTGGGTCCCAGAGACACGAAGGACAAAAACACAAAAAAAAACCAACACCGTGGGAAAGAAAACCCAGAGAAAGAAACAAAAGAAGCAAAGTCAAAGAAAAAAAGGCAAAAGCCAAAAGCAAAATGAAAAAAGGGGGACCCAACATTTTGCACACAAAATGTAGGGACGGGTATGTAGGGCATAACAAATGGTGACTATCTGGGATGAATGCCTTAGTGCATTTGAGAACCATAGAATCTCTAGTTAGCAGAACCAGAATAAATGGTTACTCGAAGCGTCTTGCTCGCAAGGTGTGAAATGTCTGAGAAAATCCAGCCATACGTGATTCGATCCATGATGCTTTCATCAGTTGTGAAGTGTGTTCTTTGGAAGGAATTCAAGCTGATAACCTCTGGGAGAAGAAGAGAAGAGGCACTAGGTATGTTAAACCCAAAGTCATCAATTTTGCTCATTTCTTGAGGATACCTGAGTTTCATCCCATTTCTTTTTTCTTGTTATTTTATTCTCTTTTGGGTAGGAGGGTGGTACTTCTTTTGCCATTTAGCTTAAGCTTAGCTAAATTCAATGGCGGTACTTCTTTCACCATTCCAAACACCTTAATCTTCTAAATGGGGAAGGAAAACTCTGGATCTGGAAAGAACCTTTAAAAGTCCAGACTTGGGTCAACCCACTAGTGCAACCGATCTACCCTCAGTGTGTTTGATTACTTGTTCCTTCAGAATTTTGATTTAACTGATTACTGGACTTCCGGGGATAAATCCGATGAAGATTACTCATAATTTCCTACCAAACTTGAAAAATAACTTTGGAGACCAGACCAATTCCATCATGCTAACAATAGATTCTTAAGTTCACCGCAGTGCCAGAGGCACCATCCCAGAGACTGGATGTTATGCTAAGCATACCAGCCTACAAGAGGGGAACAAAATGTTGGACCTGAGAAAGAAGACAGAAGAAAACCAAAAACACAACAAAAGAAAAAAGGGTGGTGCCAGAGGACGGCCAACAAAACTATTTACAAATCAAGGCACCCCAAACAGGCACCTTAGAAGAAATATTTACAAGGAAGAAAATTTACATAAAATACAACTGAAGGCTCGACTCCTAAAACTACGGCTTGGGGAACCCTCGGGAGGTGTAAAATCAGAATCCTGAGAGGGGGACAAGTTTGGCCCTCCTTCTAGCACCAATTTCTGTTGATGGGGCTTTGTGGCCTGGTCTGTCAACAGAGGTAAGTTGTCACCAGGTACCGGGGTACTGGCCAACTTTGCCTGTAAAGATTGTCTGGGGAAATGAGATTCCCTAGGCCTCCAAGCATGTGAGAGTTGGGTCTCGACAGTGCAGGGCTCGGTTGGGAGATGTGAGTGTTTTTTGAGGGGGATAGTTGGTTATCTTCAACTCATCAACTCTGGGGATTCAAGTGAATGGGGTTTCCTCCAAGCATGCTTTCATTTCAACAAATAAAATTCTAAAGATACTATAGAGTTAGAAATATTTCATCTACCTATAGTTATACTAAATGTTCAAGACATCAACAATGCTCTAACACACTACATTAAATATCGAAGAAATATAAAACCATTAGTTCATATTTTATCAGTAGCAAAGGAAAGGAGGTCGTTAATCTACTTTAAGTATCAGAGAAAGGACATGAAGAACACCAAGCATAAAATACCGTTAACCCAGAAGACAGAATGCCAACAACATCATTGAGAGAATTCTTCCTTCTTCATTAACATCTCTTCCAGCAAGCACTGGTGCATGGTACAATGGTGGCGCCAAGGGAGCATCTAACTACTGAAAGCTTAGAAACTATAGAGAATTGAGCTTTGCAACTAAGAACTGAGAAAACCAAATTGCTATTAGCTATGGACTGCAAAATCATCAATTTCACCGACCCTTGGAATGAGGTCAGACTTATTATTTATACACATATTTTGATCTAACCCTAACCCTAACTTATTTTATACTTTACAATAAAATACACTAGCCAGTGGCTGGTACTACCTGCACCACTCTACAAAAGACCTCAAGATGGAAAGGCCTGACATGTCAGAAGAATAAGACAAGAAAGATGGAGTGGAAGAATCAACCTCGAGAAAAGAGCTAGAAAGGAGAAGGAAGAAATCTGATCCTCCGGGAATCGAGGCTACATGCCTCATAAATGGGAAAAGTGGTGCCCTGTCTGTGATGCACCAGGTATATCTCTAAAGCAGCACCTTGCGAAGAACATCTATCAGAAACCTCCCATCGAGCTAACGTGCCTTGATGTAGTTCACCCACCTTCTGACAACCTTTATTAACTGCCTTGAAAGTGACCGGTCGGCCTTGGGGACCGGGACACGAGTCACTTAAAGAATACAAAATGTAGGATCTAAAATTCTGGGATCCAGGAACTTGTGTTCCAAAAGAATAAAGAATACAAAATATGATGTCCGGCCAAATTCTCCCAGATCTGGATAACTTCATTGACTTACATTTTCTCCCAAGCTTCTAACACTTGGCTAATGCTCTCCTCATCTATGGTCTGGATGCTACTCCATCTACTACGGACAGCCTCCATTGCCTCCTCAACCTCTCCAGCCCTGTTCCAGAATTCATTCACCATCTTGATGGTGTCATGTGACCAAATCATAGTCTTTGACAACCGGGACAACCTCCCTTGATCAAAATCTCCACCTGGAAAATACATGGATTCCATCCTTTCGTCGAACTTATTGAGGACATAGTCCTCTGGGGTACACATTCCGGTGGTGAAGGGATCAACTTGAGATACCCCGACCATGAATGTTTTAAATAAATCCAAGGGATATTAGGCAGCTATCAATTTCTCTTTTAAGGTCTTAACTAGTTCCTTGCAAACCTCAATTTTGAGAGAAAGTCTAGAGTACTGGACCTGGAGGGAATCATACGACTCTTCTCCCAAAATGCCAAATTCTATGGAAATCTCTTTGCCAATGCTACGGATCTCCTCCAACCCAGCATTCCATTTTTCATATTTATCTAACTCTAACTCCCATACCTAAGCAGAGCTTCTTGCATGGCTAAGGGTGAGGTCTATCTTATAAAAGTTTGGGAGGGACATTGCCAAAAATTCTCTCATCGCTATTATTTTCTCAGCTGCCCGCCCGTCTACTGCTTGTACCTTTTTCCTTCATTAGGTGCAGTGAGTCCACATCGCCCTGTGCAAGAGAAAATCTAGAAGAAGGGGTCTCAGGGTGGACTTCAGCCAAGAGCCATGTTATTTCTGTTAGAAGTGCAAGGAGATTAGCATTTGTCTCTCTTTCCTCCTGCAACTTCTACCCATGTTTTTCATACTGGGCCTCTATAGCCTTGGTAGCTTCTTTGAGCAAGTCAAGTTCTCCTTGCTTGTCTCTTTTCCCTAGTTCAACCTCTGTTATATTATACTCTTCAGGCCTTGCGGCCGCTGCATCTATATTTTCCAGGGGTGTCATGATGACCACAAATGTACTACCTGCTAAGTTGGTCAGGAGAGTATGGACCACCCATGCCCTCTTGGGCTTCTTTGTTTCAGCATTTTTGGCCATCATTTCAGCTAGTGATAAAGGAGGACCTATAGGCGCCGCCGGAGCTTTTGTTTTCTTTATTTCCACCATCCATTAAGGTGGCTGGGGCAACCTTGCTACCAATTCCTGCTCATAGAGATTCACTTCCAAATCTGGCGGCGCATTCCCAGAGTTTAGATTTTCTTCTGGCTCCTTTTCTTGTTCTTGTTTCGGTCCCTTTCTTGCTTCTTGTTCCCCTTCTATTTCCCGTTCTCCAGGACCCTCTATATTTTCTGCCATGCTGGTATCTTCTAAAAAATTATCCAGAATCTTTTCTCCAGTTTTAATTTCTGTATTCTCAGGGACTTCGTCTCCTCTGGTGGTATCAACAGCTTCTTCATTCTGCTCTTCTGGGACTTCCTGGTCCATCAGCTACTACTGTTCTTGGGCCCTATCAGCCTCATTTAATTCAAAATTTTCTTCCTCTATTGGGACATTCTCTAGAGGTGGATGAGGTCGCTAGCCAAAATTTAACAAGGCGATAGCTTTCACGACCTCTCCAAAAGTGCTTCGAAAAACTTGGTCACCCAAAGTCTCAAAAGGCACTTGGAGCATGATGGTTGGAGGTACGGTTGTTCCCTGGGGTCCGAGTTCTCCTCCCACCAGTAGCTCAAGTGTAGGTTGCCTTGGAATATCTACGGTCCTTTGTGCTTGTGATTCTTCCTGATCAGGCTCAGTAATTTTCTCCTGAGCCTCTTGCTCTGGTATGTCCTTTTCTATGGGGAGTTCTTCTTCTGCAGGGGCCTCCTTTTCTTAAGCCTCGATTTCATCCACCGCAGTATTTACACCCTGCTGGATCTCTAGAAGCTCCTCTACTGAGAAGGTGTCATCAAGTTCATCATGTGGCAGAGAGCAGTCAAAGATATCTTCTAGTTTGGGAGAATCTGAACTTACATCTACTGGGGGCTTCTCGAGCATACCAAGGGGAGCAATGGGTATGGGGATCACTGGTGTTTTCTTTTTTCTTACGAGATAAGCCCCGGTGTCCAGAATATTGGAAGACTCTGCCTTAGCAAAAGTATGTCTACTCATCATTGCTGCTAATGAGGGAGGTCCCATTGGGTGAGCAGAGGTCACTGGTGTGACATGGGGGCCGATGGCCACCTACATGCTGATTTGTTGGTTAGCCAACTTTGTCGACTCCATCTGATTATGTAGTTTCACCATTAGAAGCATGGTAATCTAAGGGGGTTCCTTGGGCAGTGGGAATCCCTCCTTTTCCTTTCCTTGGCTCACACTTGCTTCAACGGGCAAAGTAGACAAAGAAGGTCTAGTGCTAGCTAAAGAAGGGATGGTCTTCTTGACCATTGTTTTCTTGTGGGTGGTTTGGGGCACACCAGGGAAAAATATTTGTGGCTTGCCTCTATAATGGGGTGACATACCCCTTTGATCGTCAAATCCTCTAGAGTGGCCCAATCCACTGGAGGGAGGTCCAATTTGTCCAGCCCTTGTCCTTTTTACGCTGGTTCTTCCAACGGCCCGCCGTCATTGAAACCCTTCGGGAAAGTCCAAAGGTCTAGCACCTCCATGAGCCCTTTGCTCATTCTATTGTGCTGCCAGGCCCTGAGATCAAAGTTTTCTTGGCAATCCACCCTGAAATCTTCAATATCATCTTCATGTGGGGGGGGTGCCCCTGGTAGTGCAGCAGAAATTTTTCCATGGGGGTCATAGTTCTTTCGGGTGTGGTTGAATTCAACCAGCCCCAACCCTTTTAACTCATTATTTGCCTCCCAAGCCACGGTGAGGCTACATGTATAATCCCTACAAGAAAAGGGGAATGAGACATTGATAACCTTCTTCACTATGAAGAAGGTGTGTAGATCCATCATCTACCTATAGAATTCCAAAAGAATAATCCTATCCCCGCAATACTGGGGAAGGAGGTAGGGCTTCCCATTGAAGCCTATCACCCTGATGTAAGTGTGATGCCTAAATTGAATGAAATACCAACCATAGGAGCTGACCAGTGCCATTGCTGCCTGTGAGAGGTAGTACCTAGAATCTCAGGTAAGTGTAAGAATGTTATGGTAAATGAAGGCATCGTTTACCTGATAAAAATTCTAGAAGCTTAGCTCCCATTGAAACTGGGGATAATGATCCCAAGGTGTAACCTTTCCCAGACCGTTTCTAAGCTCTCCAACTATTCCAAGGCCCTGAAAAGCCAGCCTTTGCTATGCCAATGCCCACAACACATATGATGTCATATAAAATTGTGAATGCTGGGTAACGGTCTGCATTTGTGTATCCACATGATTGGATATGATCACCGCCCAGTTGAAAACCCTGCTATGCATTGTTATGTAGTATAAGAAATAATACATCCATGCTGAGAATTCCTAGGTGTGGGGCCATCTGAAGATTCTGCACAAAAATATTATCCCCGCTTGAATGGGCTCCATGAAATCCCTACGGGGAATTTCCAATTTCATTCTCTTATAGTCTCGCTTCGGAGACTTTAACCAGTGATTATTGAGGGGCTACCGGGAAATGATTTTTGCCTCACTAAATTCCTTTAGTGAGTTGGCCCTGGTGATTATTACGGACCCTTTGAATTGTGGAATTCCCAACCTAGAAGCAAAGGTGGGAGTGTCTAATGTGATGATTGTGGCAGGATATTGTAGAAGCTAAGGATGTGGAAGCAAGACTGAATGAGTGGCTAGATTATACAATACTACCAGCTGCCTGATAAGTTCGTGGGACTGCACCGTGCATGGAAAATTCATGGCCTTGATGATACCAGAGGTAGCTAAGTAAGTTGATATTTTGTCCCCTTGTTCTTTCAACCTGTAAATAGTTTGGATTAGACCTTGTAGTTTGGCCCAACTCCTGGGGTCTGGATCTGTAATTTATTGAACCTTGGAGTCTATTTTAGACCCCGCAATACCTCCCTCCATTGGATACTTGAAGATTAATGGCAACTTTACCAATATTCTTTCTAGCTTCAATTTTGTGGCTGCCCGGGTGGAAGTAGTTGGTAATTTCAGGCTATCAAGAGGCGCGAAATCGTCGGACATCTTAGCTTAAGAACCACCTACAAGACTAGAAAATTGTTAGAACATACAAGGATATGGAAAAATCTAGGATATTTTCTACCAGCCTGCACCTGTCAAGCAAACGTTAGTGCATATATCAAAATTTCCAGAGTATCTAAAAAAAATGGACATAACTTAAGCATTCTGAGGTGTGCGGACATGGTGACAAGGAAGAGAAAAGCAAAAAAAAAAAATCCTATTGAGACTCTGGAGTCCAGACAAACTAGCCATTGCCGAAGTGATTGGAAAAAAACTATACTTTGGTCGACGTGCGCTGGCACGTGGGAGAATGGTAGGCAGTGTAAAGATAGTTATGGCATTAATTAGGACAAGTGGGCCAACACGGGGAAAAATTGAATGCCAAGTTGGATGCATTTTAAATGAAATACATGGGAAATCAATCCCACCATTAATATGATGAGACAGAGGAGAGAGAAAGTCACCATGGTTCGAACCAGTGAGGTGCTGAGTTCAAACCGTGGCAACCTTGTCTCATCGAGCTCTATCCCATTGGGTTGAAATTCATGACAGAGCACAAAGAACTCAATGCTCTCAAGGAATACATAGCACATATATACATTATATACATAAAAATTATAAGAGGGCCAAGGGCCAAAGCGTATATACATAAAATTATGGAAAATATACACTATATACATCAATATACACCCAAAATAGAACGCAGAGCAGCTACCCTAAAACAAAGCCAAAATGTACAAACATATACATTATCTTACAACTACACAAAGGGAGGACCACCCTCTAGTAGAGCCAACCCACCAATAGATGGTGAACCAGACGACAGAGATGCAAAGCAGAAACAGAAACAAAATGAAGAAAAAACAAAAATGAAACACAACAAATGAGGGAAAGAACTAGATACACCAACCTAGAATCTAAAGAATGGCAAAGGGGAGAAGCACTAGACTGCTCTGCAATAGCTTTCACCTCCAATGTCACACACAGCTACTGAAGGTCACTTTGTTGTTACTCACTAAGTTCAGAGAAGCATGCACTCAATTCTCGCTCAAATTTCCTAAGTGTTTTAATCATGGTAACTATGAAAATGATAGGTAAATCCTATTTATACCCGAGGTAAAAGCAAGTTACCTTTCTATCTGCAAACTCTGGAATAGGAAAACTTCTAGACTCTGGGCCCAGGGATTCTGTGCAACCATAGCCTCTTACGAAAAGAAGACATCATGGAAGAGAATCCCAAAGTCTGGGATTCGGCTTCTGGACAAGAAATGACCAAGTCCAGGACTGGGTCCCAGAGACACAAAGGAAAAAAATACAAAACAAAACCAACACTGCAGGAAAGAAAACCCAGAGAAAGAAACAAAAGAAGCAAAGACAAAGAAAACAAGGCAAAAGCCAAAAGCAAAATGAAAAAAGGGGGACCCAACATTTTGCACACAAAATGTAGGGTCAGGTATGCAGGGCATAACAATTTCTTAGGGTAAAAACATTTTGATTCCTCCCATGTGTCATTTGGATTCCATGTATAACAGTATCTTCACTATTTAATTCTCTGATTTGTAGCTAGTTAGCAGTCAAAATTGTGGTCGGGCAAGGAGGCACAAATAAACATATATTGGAATTTCAGCCCAAACGGGATTCCCTAGGATTTATATTGATCTCCACATCATATTTTCATCTCATATCCAAGATTCTTGTTCTATAATCTTTACCTTCATGCCTTATTAATTTTTATCACTATGTGCAATATTCTAACTTTGTGTTGATGCCAGTTTCATATGTAATACTATTAGGTACAGTGTTTGAATTTAACTATATAAATCAAATTATTTTAATGAATTCAACAATGGTGTAGACAAACTAATTATAGATCAACCATGGAAGTAAATAAAAAAGAAAAATATGTATTTTCAGAGGACAAAAATGTGTTTCCAACATTGTATAAAGATACTTTCAATTAATGAAATTGTTTACAATAAAATTTCAAAAAGAATGGAAATTTATGTGCTTTCAAATGATAATAGAAATAAAATTCAAAATAATGGAACAAAGGAAGAAAAGATGATAGAAATATCCAAAAATCAATCTATATGATGATGGGAAATAATGTTAGCAAGCAAACTTTTATAGCATAAGTGATTGTTACTTGATGATTGTCCCAAAAAATTCATGGCTCACAACAAAAATATATTGTAGTTGAATGAAAAGGGTAATCCAAGAAGTGGGATTAAACAAAAGAGAAGCAATATGACAAACTAAGAATAAAACATAAGGAAAAAATGGTGGAAGTGTAAAATTTCTTCCTTGAAGAATGAAATCTTGGTTAAAAAATTGAACTTATTTTTGTATCATTATAATTGTTTTTATTAATTTTAATTTCTCTATTAAAGAATAATCTCATAATAAAAACTACACACATCTTTTTCTTCGTCATCATGTTTATCAACTTTGTTTTACCCATAAAATTGCATCTATATAAATTTAGTTCTTGTTATCTACCCTCCTGATCATGTTCCGCATCTACCTTTAATCCAAATCATAGTCCATTATTTTTCAAGCCTCATAGTTGTCTTTGACACAAAAGGCAGTCTATTATTTTAAGTCCTCATAGCTACTAGTGATGTAAATCCCAGTCCATTATTTTCAAACCTATAATTTTGTCCTTTGAATAGAATCTGCAGAATTTTAGTATCAGAGTGAGCTTATTTTCAAGACCAATTTATTCCTATGTATTTATGTCAACCCTACAATTCCATTTTTTCCCTTAACCATTTGTAACTTTTACCATCATTTTCCTTCTAATTACGCTATTTTCGCATATCGCTTACCCATTAATATCTACAAATTGTATCACTTCAAGTGTAATTCTTTCTCTAGTTGTATCAAATAGTCAAATTTGGCCTCTATTTTGTATGTCTACATGTCACATTGTGTTTAAAATTATACTTGAGCTCCCCCAACAACTGTCAATCCATTCAAAATACAAGACATTTTCATTGAAGAACTTTTTTGTTCAATTATTATGTATTGTGATTGTTAAAGAGTTGGGTACCTAATAAATTAGAACACTAAATGTTGACTGTAATTTCAAAAACTATAAAAAGATCAATTATTATGAACATGGTTGTGCACTACAAAAACAAATTGTTTTTGAAGAAACATTGTGATATAAGTGCAATTATATATAGAAGAGATTCCTAGATAATGAAGAGAGCATAAATTATAAAAACAAATGGTGATATAGTTACAGATTCTAACGAGAATGAAATATTCTAAAATTTAATAGTTTAACTAATTTTGTTTCAATGACAGAATGTTAAGAATGAAAATAATGGACTATAATGAACCTAGTGTATGAGAGAATCGATGAGAACATAGTTGACACAAATCTAATATAATGGGTAAAAAGTTGATAGAAATACAAATAGACTTAGAATAAATGACATATAGGAAGATTTTGTAGGGATGTTAACAAGTTCTTCCATACATATTATATAATCCTAATTTCTAAATTTAATGAATGAGATGATCTAAGTGTTAATTCTCAAATGGATTTGCATACATAATACATTTTGTCATAACTATCACATTTGAAACTCATGTATAGATGACTACATTGAGAATTAGAAAGGCATACACAATTTCAACATGAAAAGGTGCAAGCCTTGACTAATAGAGTGACACTCATACTCCTTGATTAATACAATTTTGCTCATGCTTGTAATTCACAAATGTATTAGTTTATATGCTTATGTTTCTCATTCCTTAACAAGAATAGCATTCTCCTTTCCACACACATGAGTGAAAGTAACAACAAACAAACATGAAATACATTGGAAAATAATTCTATGGTTTGTTGGCTATCTTCAATGGATGTTCACAGATTAATGAAACTCCTTTCCTTGATTTATAATTTCTAGAAAACTTGCAACTTCATGTACAAGTGAAATTTCTGAGGTTTAGGCATATTTTGGTCACAACCTATATTTGGTTCACTTACTCTTCATGTCATAGACTAAGCCGTGGCCAATCGAGAGTCTCTTTTAATTTTGCGTAAACATTCAATTATTTTTCTTATGATAACACTTGCACAATCAAAGATCTGATGTGATCACATAGGCTTTTCACCTCTGATTAGATATTTATAGAGAACATAACTTTACGGTATATAGAATACTAAGAATTTAAATTTTTCACACAAACATTCTCCTTGTGTTATTTACTTCACTTTATTTTATAGATTATAAGTTATGTTGTTCAAAATACTTATCAGTTCAAGAAGTTAATAGGAATGAAGGTTTACCATTTATTTTCCAATAACAGTTTTCAACAATATATTCTTTGTCTCTATGTTATGCAAAACTTGGAATTATTAGCATAAGTTTCCCTACAAAATTACTATTCTACAATTGTATATATGTGCTTTCATGTACATGTTATATTGCCTTCTGTAAGGTTTGAATCTTGCAATGTAATAATCTAAATGTGAATTCAAGAGCTTGAAAATCAAAATAATCTAGTTTGGCCTATGATGGTAAGCACACTTTCTACTCTCTAATAATCTTTTTGTGAGTGTGACTATGCCATTTAAATATTGTACTATTTAGTGGAGGAACTCGTACTTGGTTTTCATATGCCCACACATTGAGAACATTGTTTTTGCATAAATTTCATTACAAGGTGCATCCTTGTATGGAGGAATGTAATTATGAACCGAGCATAATAATAGAGGCATTGTATATAAATTGAGAAAAAATGTGTGACTATAAATAAATACTGATCCAATATGTATTGTCATCCTTTCTTGAAAGGTGTTTTTTCTTAAACTTATAAAATATCAAATAAGATTAATAAAGTCATTTTCTTGGCCATTGCTTAAATTTTAAAGAATTTTCTTTGGGTAGTATTGATAATATTATTATTCAAATAACATGGATGTCAAAAGGAATGTGTGTAATTGTTTCACTATTTTGGTTTCATTGACAATGATTTGTTGAATAGGGTTGTCAAAAACAAAGGATAGTGCTATTAAGAATTGTTTGTGGATATATGAAGAAGGTTCATTTAAACATAGAATTCAACTATAATACATTTTTCTACAAATAATATACTTAAATTCACCTTATCATATCAAAACATTTATAACATATCTAGGTCTATGTGTTTGAATATTTTGTCATCCTTGATGAATGAGTGTTGGAAAGATGGAAATAGTAGGAGCTCCATTAAGGAAAATGCATACATTAACATCAACATAAGGTATTTGAATGTGTCAAATCAAGTGGAGGATAAATCCAAGTGAACAATTGTAAACATTATCAAAATATATCTAAACTATAAAAGTTCAACAGACTTTGTTTCAAGGATAGTATAATAGACCTGCAAATGATGGACTTGAATTTGGATCACTGGAAGTTGTGAGGCCTAAAAATAATGGACTCTGATTTAGATCAAAGGTGATTTTTGAACATGATTTATAAGGTAGATGATGAGAGCCTATTATATAAATTATGATAGCGATAATTTTACCAATTATCATCCTCTAGTTCTGATACTTTATTATTAAAACCTAGTAGAATCATCCATTTTTGTGAGTCTATTATTGTTTCTATCAATGATTTTACCACATTTGTCTCAAATTTTTTCTCATCATTTATCTTCTTAAATCATGTTCCTCAAATACCTTTGGTCCACATCATGGTCCATATTTTTAAGCCTCATAGTTAATTGTAATTCAAATCATATTAGGATTCGAGCCGAGCATCCAAAGGGAACAAGGGTCTCTTGTGGCTCAAATCCTCATAATGTTGTAGGAAAAAATCAATACATGAAAGACTTTAAGTTTTTTTGTAACAAAAATTTCCATTGTTTTGAGTAAAATACTCACGGCCTGCCAGAAATGGACTAAACCCTCATTCTTTTCTTTGACTATGGTAGAGAGTTTTCAAACCACCATCTAAATACAGAAATCTATTATGAAACAATGCTATAGGTCCACATATAAAAATTGTTCTTAAATATTTGTTTAGTATAGTTTCATAAGACCTTGGTGTAGTTCATCAGATTCCTAGTCAAAGATGAAGTTTTTTTGAGGCATTTTAAGCTACAATTGCATAAATATTGAAAAACCCTTGCAAAAAAGCTCTCAAAAAAAGAAACAACAAAATACTTCATGGAAAATTTCCGCTAATCAATGAGAAAGTGTAGAATCTTGGAGAAGAATATAAATCCACAGTGATGTGATACAATAATGAGCTCATAGGTTTTTTTTAAACAAATACATACCCGTTGAATGCAAAGATTCTATGTGAAACCTGCCAAAATCTTTAGCAAAATATCTCAAAAAATCTTCATTACCTCTCAGAGATCTACAACAAAACTCCATGTTTGTTGCATAACCCTAACAGTTCCGGCAAAAAGAGGTTCCCAAAAGGATGAATGTCAAATGAAGAGAAAATGTAAATTTAACAGTTTTGGCCCTAATACCATCGTTTAAGGTTTTTCACCTTTTATCTTTATTTTATTAAAAACCTTTTCCAAGGAAAATGCCTACGGTTTTGGTTTTTCCTTTAAAAAAAAAAATATTCTTGATATTCATTGAAATAGTGACAAAAATTGAAAAGTGTCACAATTTCAACAAACGTTGGGTAGAAATAAAAAAAAAACTGAAAAATTTCACAGGTAACCGATGATACACTTAATTATTGGACTTTCGTTGAAAATTTTCATTGGATTTTTCCAGTCAAATGAGTTAGTGAAAATTTGATAAAATAGTTTATGAGAGATCAGTAAAAAAATTTTGGGTTATGATTATGATCTTGAGATGCTTGTAAATGATCTAAGTAATGTTTGGAAAGTGCGCAGTGATCTTGATGGTTGATTTTGGTGCTAAGAGTTGAAATTTTGAGGATTAGGTTTTTCTAACCTAGGTCTTGATAAATATGGTGAATTACAGTTTGATTTGTGTCTTTGTGTGTGCACGAGTGTTTGGAAGATTGTGGAAGGAAGAGGTTGATAGTGAAATAGTTTTATAC
The DNA here is from genome assembly GCA_018584345.1 of Thuja plicata. NCBI lineage: Eukaryota > Viridiplantae > Streptophyta > Pinopsida > Cupressales > Cupressaceae > Thuja > Thuja plicata. The sequence goes on from MU228104.1 coordinate 12,297,850, forward strand.
ATCTATTGAGGGCTAGATTACTCATCTGAGTGTGATAGAGAGAATTATAGAAAGGGATCTAATTTTACTAAAATGGAACTGACCAAGGCATAGGTAGATGCTATCATACAGCTCATGAATTCTCATATTGGTGTCTGAATTGTGATTGTAATTTAGTGAGACTTCCTTAGGGTTATAGCCCAAGGAAAATTGAGTAGTAAACTCTAGGAAGTGTGCTTGAATGCATGTGTGTTCCCCATATTATAATAAGTCTATACTTATAACAAGGTACTAGCCTTATTGTGGGTCTCATCTCCACCATAGTTTTCACCCTTGTTTGGGTTTCCACGATAAAAACATTTATGTTATGTGGTGTTTATGTTTTATAATTTTTGTTTACATGCTTTACATTTTGGAAATCAATAATAAAGGTTAAATTGATAAAGGGTTCTAAGCTTTAAAGGTTTAAGGGTTTAAATATTTAAGTATTTCATGAGCAATTGATTCACCTCCCACCATTCTCAGTTTATTTTTTCCTATTTCCTACAATTGATGTTAGAGCCTAGTCCCTTGAAGGAATCCTAACAACTTGAGGGAGATCTGAAGATGGAAGCATACAAGATGGATAGTCCAAGATTTGAAGGAACCAACTATGCATTGCGGAAGAACCACATGATTTTACATCTTAGATGCATTGATGAAGATTGTTGGAGGATTACAAGGAATTCATACAACCCTCCTTAAAAACCTAAAACTCTTGATGAGATCATTTAGGCAAAGGTGTGTTGTCTGACTTTCAGTCAGCCTTTTTTTTGGTATTATTGGAGTCAGTCTGGTCAGTCTGAGTCTAGGTCTAAGTCTTTCTTAGGTAGGCTATCTTTGTCGGGTTTCCCTGTCATTTCCTTTCCTTCTCTTAGCCGAGCGGGTTGTTCTGAGGTCTTTTCATATTTGGGTAGGTTGTAGATCCCAACCCGGCAAAGAAAATGGTTCTCCAATTGATGATCTTTTCGGCAGATGGAATGATGTTTGGGAGTTATAAGTTTCAGACATTCAAAAGAACTAAGAAAGATTATTCATGTAACGGAAGTAATAATAGAATCAACATTGAATCATTCAGGATTCTACTTCATATCACAGTGTGAACAATCCATTTGTGGTAGAGAAATAAATTTTGCAGTTGAATATATCGGGCTAGGTGCAAATTGAAGA
>MU228104.1:12308447-12329447 GCA_018584345.1 Thuja plicata
AGGTAGTCTTTCTAATGATCTATAATCAGCATTCTATTGAAGGTTGTAGATTATCTTCACATTATCCTTGCCTGAATTGTTTGTGTCTACAAGCAATTTGGTTAAATCACACAAGAGATGACCTGATGATTAGTATAAAAACAAATTCATTGAATATCATACACAATTAGGGAGCTTTACCTGTCAATTCAGAGGGCAGTGATAGAAGACATACACTGACCCATTTGTTGGTGGACATCCTTTTGTTCTCTCACCTTGGCTGCATAGAGAGTCAAAGATTGAAAATCTTAAGAGAGGACAAACTGTTAACCAACAAGGTGAACATTAAGGAAAATGAAGCTTGGTTTAGTGCATTGACTGATGTAGAGATGACCAATGTCATGGAATTGGAGATAATTGATCAAATATGGGAGGAGTTGGAAATTATTTATGAAGGAGAGACAATAGTAAAGTTGGCCAAGCTACAGAGCTTGAAGGGAAAGTATGAAGCCATGAAGATGAGCGAAGATGAGAATATTTCATCCTACATCCTAAAGATTAATGAGATGGTGTGTGATATCAGATGTGTTTGAGGTACACTTGATGAAGATGATATTGTTCCAAATATTATGATAATATTGCCTCTTTCCTATGACAACAAGGTTGTAGCTATTGAAGAACTAAGGACAGTGACAAACGTGACAAGGGAAAATCTGGTTGGAAAGCTTACCATCTTTGAATTTATTGTATTAGGTGGATCACTTCCTAAGACTGAGACAACATTCAAAGCCACAATGACTAGTAGGGACATGGAGAAATATAATCAAGCTTAGAGACCTACAAGGAGAATATTAAGATGGGATAAGGAGCTGAAAGAAATGGATGAGAAAGATAGAGAGTGGTGCAGGAGCACCTAGGTAAGGCTAGATAGTAATGTAGGGATCCTAGTTATATTTTGGCTTGTAGTGGCCTTACCCAAGACAATAGTGAAATAATAGAACTAGATAGGTCCTAGGGTGTGTTGATTTTGTTGGGAGACCAAACTAGATCATTTGATGTCTAAGAAGTAATGGTTTGTCCATTTTAGGTAACTGTTCCAAGAATGGTAGAACCATGGATTGTAATGCTTATTAGAGTCTAGGAGAGCTAATTTGGGGAATAATAGGCATAAGAGTGCATTTGGTGAAGTTTCACAATCTGTTGACCAAGTTTGAGTGCAAGAATCAAAAAGTTGTAAAAGTTGTCAATGTTGTCATTGACACATTGACAAAATTTCTTGCAATTATGCATTTTCGAACATTTGGGTTTGTAACTGTTGGAAACAATTGGGATTGTGACTTGGTCAACTATATAAGGCCTCCCTCGACTTGTGTGTGGGGTTGGATGAATTTTGGAAGTAAGTGTATGAACTAAGCATTTGAAAGTTTGGTTATAGTTGTGCATTTTGTTGACATTTTAGGTTTTAATGGATTGAACTCTACACTATGACTTGTGCATGAGGAAGCTTATGTAATTAATTGATTCTATGTGTGATTAGTTAGTATGTTTGGTTTCTTTTCATTGCTTTTGTAAATTATTTTTTTTTGTTCATGGCTTGTAACTATTGGAAACAATTGGGATTGTGCCTTGGTCAACTATATAAGGCCTCCCTTGACCTGTGTGTGGGGTTGGATGAAGTTTGGAAGTGTACGAACTGAGCATTTGAAAGTTTGGTTAAAGTTGTGCATTTTGTTGAAATTTTAGGTTTTAATGGATTGAACTCTGCACTATGACTTGTGCATGAGGAAGCTTATGTAATTAATTGATTTTGTGTGATTAGTTAGTGTGTTTGGTTTCTTTTCATTGCTTTTGTAAATTCTTTTGTTTTGTGCACTATTAGTGGTCTGAACCATACAGTTATTGTAAATGGGTTCATAACTCATCATCCCACTATGTAATTTGTATAGGCTCTTGGGCTTTGTGAGATTACTCCTTATACCATATTTTTGGAGAAGGTTGGGCCCTAGAAAGCTTGTTTGGTGTTTTTTCAGTGATGCCCTAGGTGAGCCAGAGATTCATGGCTAGGGATCACAGTGAGTTGCAGAGGCATTATGAATGATTGAAATAATTGATTGATTCAATAAGATAATGTGGAGAGGAGGAAATGTGTATGGAGAATCCCCATGTGAAAGGAGAAGCTTGAAGGAGGAGCTCTTTGTGGTAAAAGAACTAAACCTTGTGACTGGTCTCAGAATTCAGTGAAACCCTAGTTTTTAGGCATGATTGTAGCAACCCACTGTACGGACAACCTAGGGAAGAAAAAACTAATAAATCCTAAAGGTTTTCCAAAAGGGTGTTAGAATCTGGACCTTGATTTTCATCTTATTAAGAATATTTTGGAGTTATATGCAAAAAGGTGCCTAATTAGGCCTAATTCCTTGTAAGCCTGTTTGGGTGAGTTTGGAGTAAGTTCTTGAACTCGATTAGGATTTCATTGCAAGTTATGTTTTTAAACTCTGTATTGGATTCAATTTCCTTGCTAGAAGCCTTCCTCTCCATTAGTGTTTGGTTTTAATCAACTTTGGATCATTTAGTACAGAAGGTGAAAGAAGACCTCTATTAAGCATGTTAATGTTTGAGTCGTTTCCTTTATTGGTGTAGATGAGTTGAAGAAGTGAAGGATTAAGAAAGAAATCCTTGGAAGCTAGGGTTGGTTAGGAACCCTAATAGGCTAGAGAAGATGCCTATAGAGGACCCTAGGAAAGGATAAGGTATTGTGCAAGACTTGTAGTTACATTAGATTGGTATCAGAGAAAGTTAAAGATTTGGGAGTTGGTGTATGTCTCTATATACTGGTAAATCAGTAGGGGACATGAGTATGGTGACTAATGCAGAGTTAGCTAAGGATATGGGTGAGAAAAAGGAGAAGAAAAAACTCCTTGAAGAGGCCCTAGATGAAATGAGGATAAACCTACAAGAGGTATTTGATTCCAAGGATAAAGGCAAAGAAGGTGAAAGCAGTGACAGAGGAAAAATGATTACTGAGGAAGATATCATCCCTGAACTAGACCCTCCTTTGAATGAAGAACCATTCTTGAAAGATATCAAAATAGTAGTAGGAAAATCACTAGAAGGAGTGCCACTATTTAGTGGAAAAATGGATATAGAAGCAGTGATGGAGTGGATGAGGGGATGGAAAACCATGTTGAATGTGAAGGTTTCATAGAGGCACACAAACTCAAAGTTGCAAAGTCAAGGCTATGAGGATCTGCATTGATATGGTGGAAGTACTTGCAAGATGAAAGAATTAGGATGGGTAAACAACCTATAGCTAATTGGAAAGACATGGTGACCAAGGTAAAGGAGAACTATCTGCCAAAGGAATATGAAATACAAATTCATAGAAAGTTACAATGTCTGAAGCAGAAAGATTTGGATGTGGCCTTTTATAAAGAGGAGTTTCATAAGTTGTGTCATAGGTCTAAGATTCAAGAAGAGGAACCTATTAAGGTAGCTAGATACTTGGGTGGTCTGAAATGGAACATCCAAGAGGAGAGAAGTTTATGGACTCCAACCACAGTTCAGAAGTGTCATCAATTAGCTCTTAAGGTGGAAGAGAGGAATAGGAAGAAATGAGACTCCAATGTCATAGGAAGAGGTAGAGAAAGAGACCAAGGTGGTCATGGAGGTGGTTATCAAGGTAGAGGTAATGAACAAATAAATCAGAGAGAGTCCAAGTTGACAGATCATGGTAATGAAACTGCTCCAAGAGGGGGTTACACCAGAGGAAGAGGTAATCAAGGAGGCTCTAATAGAGGAAGGGGTCCAGGTAGAAGAAACTCATGCTTTGAAAGAATGAAATGTTACAAATGTGGTCAATTGGGTCACCCTGCCTATAGGTGCCAGAACAAGCCCACTTCTTCTAACAATAGAAAGAGGATTGCATATGCTCAAGAGGACACAACAAGTGTCAAAACACCAGAGGTTGATCACATTGAGTCAAAGATGGGAGAAAACTTGATGTTCAGAAGAGTTTTGATTAGACAACCAGTTAAGGATGAGCCCAAGCATAGGAGAGAATTGTTTAGGATTAGATGTAAAATCCTTGGTAAAGTTTGCAAAGTGATTGTCGATTCAGGCTCCACAAAAAACATAATATCAGAGGAAGCTGTCAAAAAACTCAAGTTGACAAAGATACCTCATGTCAATCCATACAAAGTGACATGGTTGAACAAGGGCCAAAGTGTGTTGGTGAATGAGAAAACTTGGGTGGATTTTTCTATTCCAGGATACAAGGAAAAGTTTCTATGCAATGTGTTGCCTATGGATGCATGCCATCTAATCTTAGGTAGGCCATGGTAATATGAAAGAGGGGCAGTGTGTGATGGGAAGGATAACTCCACATCCTTCAAGAAAGGTGATAGAACTTTCAAAATATAGTCCTTGTTGGAAGAAGATGAACCAAAACCTAAGACTCCTAGTGTCTTATTGAGTAGTAGAAAGGAGTTCATAAGCTCCCTTAGAGATGAAGAGAGTGAAGGCTATGCCATTTTTCTTAAGCCTAAGGAGGAAGAGAAGCCTAAACAAGATTCCTTGCCATTGGAAGTCCAATAAATTCTTGAGAAGTATAAAGACATAGTTAGTGATGAGACTCCTACAAATTTACCTCCTAGAAGAGTGATAAGTCATCAAATTGACTTTGTACCTAGTGCATCATTGCCAAATAAGGAAGCATACAAGATTACTCTAGATCAGAACCTAGAAGTGGCTAGACAAGTGCAGGAGCTCTTAGAACAAGGGATAATCAAGAAGAGCATCAGTCCATGTGCCGTACCAGTGGTCTTAGCATCCAAGAAAGGTGGTAAGTGAAGAATATTTACTGAGTCTAGATCTATTGGTAGGATCACAATTAGATACAGATTTCCAATTCCTAGGATAGAGGATTTGATGGAATGTCTTAGGGGGGCAAAGTATTTTACTAAATTAGACTTGAAAAGTGGGTACCACTAGATCATAATTAAAGAGGGGGATGAATGGAAGAAAACTTTTAAGACTGTTAATGGGTTCTATGAGTGGAGAGTTATGCCATTTTGTCTCTCGAATGCCCCTAGCACATTCATGAGGCTCATGAATGAAATGCTTAAGGACTTCACATGGATATTTGTGGTAGTATATCTAGATGATATACTTATCTTTAGTAAGATAGAAGAGGAACATGTGAAGCATGTGGAGATGGTGCTTAAAAGGTTGCAAGAAGAGAAGTTGTCAATCAATCTTGAGAAGTGTCAGTTCTTCAAGGAATAACTTGTGTATTTGGGGTTTGTAGTATCTCAAGGGTCATTGAAGATGGACCTAATAAAGGTGGAGGCTATTATGAATTTGCCCACACCAATCACAAGGAAAAAAGTAAGGATATTTCATGGGTTAGCTCAGTTTTATAGAAAGTTTATAAGGGATTTCAGAGGTATTTGTGCACCAATGCTAGACACCATTAAGGGTGGTCTAAAGACTAATTTTAGATGGACTTCTGAAGTAGAGAAAGCATTTGAAAAGTTTAAGAAGCAAGTAGAAACACAACCTATCCTTAGACTCCCTAGTTTTGATCAATTGTTTACTTTGGAGTGTGATGCAAGTCGGATGGCAGTAGGGGATGTGTTAAGTGAAGAAGGTAGGCCAGTAGCCTTCTTTAGTGAAAAAATAAATGAAGCGAAGAAGAAATATTCTTCTTATGATTTGAAACCATATGCTTTGGTTTAGTCTCTTAGGAAGTGGAGACATTTCTTGTTACCAAAAGCATTTTTAGTGTTTACTAACAATAATTCCCTTAGCTATATAAAAACACAAGAGAAGCTCAGTAATAGACATATGAAGTGGATGGAATACCTTCAAGCATTCACATTCACAATAAAGCACAAAAAAGGACAACTAAACAAATTTGCAGATGCCTTGAGTAGGAGGTTGCTAACCATTCAGGAAGTTTAGTTGAAGAGCATTGGGATAGAGAGTTTCAAGGACCTCTATAGAGAAGATGAAGATTTTGGTGAAGCCTATAAGGTATGCTCTGAATTTTAGAATCACTTTCATAGTCAATTTTATGATTTTACATTGCAGAGTGGGTTGTTGTTTAAGGGGAACTAATTGTGTGTTCCTAAAGGTTCAATGAGAGAAAATCTCATTCAAGAGAAGCATAATGGAAGCTTGAGTGGCCATTTTGGTGTGAACAAAACCTTAGAGTTAGTTCAAAGGTTTTACCATTGGCCAAAGTTGGTGAGAGATGTAACCAAGTATGTTGAATAATGTGTAGTGTGCTTGAGAGCAAAAGGAGGAGCTAGCAATACTGGTTTTTATCAGCCTTTACCAATCCCTAACAGACCATGGGAGTGTGTTAGCATGCATTTCATTGTAGGGTTACCTAAGAAAAAGCATGGCCATGACAATATCTATTTTGTGGTAGATATATTTAGTAAGATGGGTCATTTTATACCTTGTAGGACTACACATGATGCCAATAACATTGCACACTTGTTCTTAAGGATATTGTATGAATTCATAGACTACCCCTAAGCATTGTCTTAGATAGGGATGTTAAGTTCATGAGCCATTTTTGGAAAACACTGTGGAGTAGATTGGGTACTAACTTGGCATTTGGTTTAGCTTACCACCCTCAGACTGATGGCCAAACTGAGGTGGTTAACAGAGTGCTTGGAAACTTGTTAACATGCCTAACCAAGAAGTATGGGAAGACATGGGATGTGGTTATTCCCCAAGAAGAATATGCATACAATGATAGTGTTAACATAACAACAGGTAGAATCCCATTTGAAGTTGTTTATGGGATGCATCACAGGAGTGTGTGTGAGATTAGAGACCTTGGATCCATGGAGTATAAGAGTGGTCGTGCTAAAGACTTCATTCAAACCATGAAGGAGATTCAAGAGAAGGTGAAGAAGACTATACTAGAGTCTACCCAAAATCTGAAGGCCAAATTAGATGAGAAGATAAAATATATTCAATTTGAGATAGGTGATTATGTTATGGTACATCTAAATAAGTATAGGTTGCAAAATGGGATGCCTACAAAACTATAGATGAAGAGAGTGGGACCTTGCAAGATCCTATCCAAATATGGGGCTAATTCCTATAAGGTGGACCTACCTACTAAATTGAGCATCTCACCTATTTTCAATGTGGTAGACTTGATAAAATTTAAAGGACCTTTGACTGAGATAGATGTGAAAAGAGAAGAGGTTGAAAAGGATGAAGAACCTGATGATTTACCTCCCTAGAAGCAAACAAAATTAGATAAGGTGTTGGATTCAAGGTTCAAGAAGACTACTAGACATAAGGTGTACATGGAAAACCTCATCAAGTGGAAGCACAAACCTGAGTCAGAGGCAACATGGGTTGCAGCTACATATTTAAAGAAGATGGGCATTCCTGAAGACATTTTGTCCATGGGGGTGACATAAATTTCCTTTGTAGGGGAGTATGGTGTAGGATAACCTAGGTAAGGCTAGATGGTAACCTATGGATCCTATTTATATTTTGGCTTGTAGTGGCCTTATCCAAGCCACTAGTGAAATAATAGGACTAGATAGGTCCTAGGGTGTGTTGATTTGGTTAGGAGACCAAACTAGATCATTTAATGTCTAGGAAGTAATGGTTTATTCATTTTAGGTAAGTGTTCCAAGAATGGTGGAACCATGGATTTTAATTCTTATTAGAGGCTAGGAGAGATAATTTGGGTTCTAATAAGTAGAAGAGTGCATTTGGTGAAGTTTCACAATCTGTTGACCAAGTTTGAGTGCAAGAATCAAAAAGTTGTAAAAGTTGTCAATGTTGTCATTGACACATTGACAACATTTCTTGCAATTGTGAATTTTTGAGAATTTGGGTTTATAAATTGTGGAAACAGTTGGTATTGTGCCTTGGTCAACTATATAAGGCCTCCCTTGACCTGTGTGTGAGGTTGGATGAATTTTTGAAGTAAGTGTACGGACTGAGCATTTAAAAGTTTGGTTACAGTTGTGCATTTTGTTGACATTTTAGGTTTTAATGGATTGAAATCTACAATATGACTTGTGCATGAGGAAGCTTATGTAATTAATTGATTTTTTGTGTGATTAGTTAGTGTTTTTGGTTTCTTTTCATTGCTTTTGTAAATTCTTTTGTTTTGTGTACTATTGCTGGTCTGAACCAGACAATTGTTGTAAATGGGGTCATAACTCATCATCCCACCATGGAATTTTTATGGGCTCTTGGGATTGGTGAGATGAATCCTTTTACCTTATTTTTGGAGAATGTTGGGCCAAATAAATATTATTTTGCAGTGATGCCCTAGGCGCGCCAGAGTTGCATGGCTAGGGATCACAGTGAGTTGCAGAAGAATTATGAATGATTGAAAGCATTGATTTCTTCAATAAGAGAATGTGGAGAGGAGGAAATGTGTATGGAGAAGCCCCATGTGCAAGTATAATCTTAGAGGAGGATTTTTTTTGGGGTAAAATAACTAAACTTTGTGACTAGTCTCAGAATTCAGTAAAACCCTAGTTTTTAGGTATGATTGTTCCAACCCACTGTACGGAAAACTTGGGGAAGCAAAACCTAATAAATACTAAAGGTATTCCAAAAGGATGTTAGAATCTAGACCTTTATTTTCATCTTGTTAAGAATATTTTGGAGTTCTATGCAAAAAGGTGCCTAATTAGGCCCAATTCCTTGTAGTCCTATTTGGGTGAGTTTGGAGTGAGTTCTTGAACTTGATTAGGATTTCATTGCAAGTTATGTTTTTAGGCTTTGTATTGGATTCAATTGTCTTGCTATAATCCTTCCTCTCCATTGGTGTTTAGTTTTGATCAACTTTGGATCATTTACTAAGGAAGGTGCAAGAAGAATTCTATGAAGCATGTTAGTGTTTGAGTTGTTTCATTTGTTAGAGTAGATGAGTTGAAGAAGTGAAGGATTGAGAAATAAATCCTTGGGAGCTAGGGTTGGTAAGGAACCCAAATAGGCTAGAGAAGAGGCCTATAGAGGACCCTAGGAAAAGATAGGGTTTTGTGCAAGACTTGTCATTACATCAAAGAGCTTGAAGACTTGGAAGAAAAGTTTGTAAAAAGAGTACAGTATAGAGATCCTACTAGTATTAAGTATAAAGGAAAGATTCCTTTTAAATTATTTTCATGTGGTAAAGTAAAAAAATTTGCATCTAGGTGTCTTAATATAATTCCTAAGTATAAGTATGAGCCTAAGCCTAGGGAAAGAAAGTGTTACTATGCTCTTGATGATGATTGTGTCACTAATGATGAATCAAATGAAGTTGAGAGGGATGATGATGAATTCACATTCATTTACATTAAGGAAAATGATGATCCTAAAAATGATATTGTAATGACTTCTAGTTCTACTAACAATGTTGTTGAAGAGAAATCTCTAGCTGCTCAAGTTTTTAAGGAAGATAAGTGGGTGATTGATAGTGGATTCTCTCATCACATGACTGGTGACAAGACTACATTTTTAAGCTTTGGGAAGTATGATTGTGGTGAATTGAAATGGGGTGAAAATTATGGTAGTATGATCAAAGGTAGAGGTTCAATTACTTTGGATGGTAAAAATAACACTAATGATGTATTGTATATAGTAAGTTTGAAACATAATATTCTTAGGGTTAATCAACTGATGCATAAAGGGTATGGATTGCATTTCAAGGATGACATGTGTAAGTTCTTGAATGACTATGGAAAGGAGATTGCTACTGCATCTAGGACAAGAGGTAATATATTTCATTTCAATAATGATCAGAAGACTTGTTTGATTGCACAAAGAAAGGAAAGATGGTTATGGCATAAGAGATTGTGTCATGTGAACTTTGACAATATTGTTGTTACAAGTTCTACTTCTTATGTTAGATATTTTCCTAGGGTGAAGAAGCCTACTAACATTTTTTTGCAAGGAATGTCAATCGGGAAAGAAAACTAGAGCTACTTTTCACTCTAAGAAAGAAAATTCAAATGGTTTTCTTGATCTTCTTCATAATGATTTGTGTGGCCCTACCAAGACAAGAATCTTGCGAGGTGATAGATATTTTATTCTACTAATTGATGATTACTCAAAGATGGTATGGGTGAGCTTATTGAAGGATAAATATGAAGCTTATGATAAGTTTAAGATTTTTAAGGAAATGGTGGAGAATGAGATAGGTCTGAAATTGAAGAAGCTGAGATCATATAGAGGTGGAAAATTTACATAAAATGAGTTTAGAACATACTATGAGATGCATGGAATCAAGAGACAGTTATATTCTCCTAGGACTCCATGATAGAATTTTGTAATAGAGGGAAAGAAAAAATCTATTATAGAGACCACAAGGATTGTGATGCTTGAAAAAAATATTCTACGAATGTTTTGGAGAGAAGTTGCGAGCACTGCAGTATACACTCTTAACCGAGTATAGATCAAACATGGAATTGGTAAGATACCCTATGAACTTTGGTGTGGTCATGGTTTTACTATTAAGTATTTCTGAATTTTTGGTAGTAGATATTACATAAAGAGAGATGAAGACATAGGAAATTTTTATGCAAGGAGTGATGAAGGTATATTCCTTGGTTATTCTACCAAAATTAAATCATATAGGTGCTATAACAAAAGGTTGAAAAATTTAGTGGAAAGCACAAAATGTTAAAGTGTATCAAAGTCTTGAGAATGTGGCAAGGTCTGGTGAATGTGGATATCAAATTGATAGTAATGATCAGTGTCAACATCAACAAGTGCAAAACAAAATTCTAAGTATGAAAAAAAGTGTAGAAGATGAATCCTACACAAGTAGAGAAGAAGATGTTTATAAACCAAAGAAAAGGTAGAAGAATCCAAGGTATGTGAGATTAAATCACAATGAAGGAAAAATCATTGGTGATAGGATAAAGAAAGTTTAAACAAGAAGAAGGATTGCAAAAGATCATATTTGGCTAATATCATATATTGAGACAAATGATGATGAATGGACTAGATCTATTAAGGAAGAGATTGTGACTACACACAACCATGTGGAAAAGGTCATGATCAGAGAAGCTAAACTTGAGTCCTTTCTTGAGAATGATAACAATGGTGTTCTACTTGTGAAAGGTGAAAGTTCTAAGTCGGACAAGACAAGCTTGACACTAAAAGACAGAAGAAGATCAAAGAAAAAAAGAAGGAAAATAATATTGGAATAACTATGGAAAGTTGGGACTGAGAGGAGAGGGTGAATTGGTACCACTAAAAAATTTCTAACCATAATCACTGATAAACCATATACTGCTACATACTGATTACAAAGTTCATAACTTTGAAATGAAAGTAATATAAAGCTTATAAAACATCACCTCGAAACATTCAACAATAGAACTCATAACACCATGATTTGATAATGCATAAATCCTTGGATAGAGGACAAAACTATGGTGAGGGTGACACCTGCAATATTCACTAATTGTATTATAAAGGGTGCTCGGTTAGAGCTTACAAATTTTAGACATTTTGATAGCTGATCCTTTTAAGAGTATAAAAAGACTTGTTAGGTCTACCTAATTAGAGAATTTTTATAATCTCTACACTTAGAGATGTACCGTGTTAAAGGATTTACAAATATAAGATCGGTTAAGATCTACCCATTATTAGGATTTAAATCTCTCAATACAACAGTGTTAAATAACTTAACAATTTCTGCTATGTTGCATCAAATACAAGTGTTGATCAGACTCTAAGTGCACTAAAATGTGTTACCTCAAGCTCAAACTTGTAACACTGCTTTGTTCTGCTCTGGTGTAGCTGAATCTATGCTTGGTTCTCTTTGTTCTAATCTTTGTTATTCAACTTAATAAATCCTTTTTCTTTCTCACTAACAATTACTCTTAACAACTTCAGCAACTGCAACAACTTCTTCAGCATCTTGATTAACTCTATTAATCATACATTATATATGTAAACATAAAAACATATAATGTATTTTTGATATATTCATTTTATAGGGGAAATGTGGATATGTGTGAGGAAGATAATATGTTCCTTTTAAACTCAAATACACAAAGGAAGGATCCAAATTGATTAACCATAAGAAAATGGCCAATATGCAAATGAATCAATCAATTGGAAATGAGAATAAAGAGGAAAACCATAGATTCCCATTTTGAGAGGGAAAGTATGTAATATATTTGAATTGATTAATAAACCTTAATTGAATTGAATTGAAGACAAGTACAAACCTCAAAATGCAATAGATCTGAATAATGCTATTTTCAGGTGTTTGTACTGAGTTTTTGGGAATTCTACAACCAGATCTGGAACAAAAATGCAGAGATGGAGAAAAACCAGAAGTATTTTTTGAATCTGCCTTAGGTCCAATTTTGACCCAAAAAATGAATGTCACCTTTGACCCAAAAAGTCTGATTCTAAACTAGAAAGTCTGATTATGACCTGCATCATCTGACAGAAAATTTGTTTCTGGATTTGCACTCCAATTCACTGTTCCAAACCTATCCCTACAAGAAAAATGGTTTGTTTGTTTGGGGGAAGGGGTTTTTCATAGTCAAACCCTGATTTAGGAATTAACCTTGGAATCAATAATTCAAATAGATAATTCTAGCAAGTAGTAGAATTAGATCTAATAATGAAGCTATGACAATAGATATGCATTTATACTTTGAATGTAAACAAGTATGTAAATATGAAAGCTTGGACTCAATCTTAGAAACCATAAACCTCCATGATTGTATGGTTGGAATCCACCTTGAAGGAAGAATGAATGAATATTGAGGATGCATAAAGGATATTGAAGGAATATCACACCACCATGATGTATAGATCTAGGGTTTGAATGATGAATCTTGAATGATTGAACCAAATCCCTTCAAAGGCTTGAATGCTTGAATCCTTGATCTTCAATGGAGAACTCAAATTCTTGAGAAGAAGACTTGAAAACCTTGATTGAAATTTGAAATCTTGAGAACATGTAGAATTATTTCTTCTTACTTAGTCTTGTTTACTTGGATTGTTTCTTAGTTGATGGTTGTTCACTTGTGATTATGCTTAGAAAAAATGAGAGGAGAAAAATTCCTTATATATAAATCTAGGGAAAAATCTTCTAGAGAGGCATACATAGGAGAATTAAATTCCAATTATACATATAACCTGAGAAGAGGACCTATATTAAATATAATTTCAAGATTCGTTACTTTGGAACCTGAAACAGCCAACCCAGAAACAGGAATTGAACTTTTGAATGACCTCGGCAGAGGAAAAATTTTCAATTGGAAAGGGGGACTTGGGTAAAAATTGAGGGGACCTTGACCTAGGTCAAGGTTGAGGTTGAATTTTACCTAGGTCAAGGTTGAGGTCAACCTTGACCTAGGGAGTTAGAACCCCTAGAAAATGTGCCAGGTGGGATAAATAGTGTTTGGAGAGCCCCAATCAGGGTCCTAAACAGGCACAGAAGTAGGAGAGGGTGTAGAAATGAGAGGATAATATGATGATGGTAAAAAAAAACCTAAGGAGGGCTAAATTTTCTTAACATGGAATTTATTCCATTTTAAGATGATACATTAATCACCCACTTTAGCGAGGGTATAGAAATCAAACATACTCACGGTAAAGTTAGAAGAAAGACTCGAGTGGATCACAATGAGGTAGAACATCACTTAGTCAAGGAAATGAGCCCCCAGACCAAGGATTCTAACTCAAAATACATGCAGAAATAGATGAAAGCAAAGAGAAATTAATCATAGAAAGTATACATGAGTACATGAGCAAGACAAGAGAAACACTATAAATAACATAGCTACATGATCTAATCCTACTAACATGAAAGCGAAAGAGCGAAAAGAGAAATTGATTACCTCGCCTAGTAAGATGCCCACCTTACCATGAGTGACCAAGGAGGGAGATCCCAATAGGTTCACCCATGAAGTGTGCTTTGTAATTGTAATGCGTCTTCTAATGGCTTTTGGAATATCTATAGATCTACATTCTTGTATGACTATGGAATATAAAATGAGTGTCTTTTCAGGATTTAGAAACTTATGTGCGTTACCTTCCAAGGATTTAGAATATTTGAATTTGAAAAATGTGTATCTCTTCAGGATTTAGCAACTTATGTGCATTACCTTCTGAGGATTTAGCAAAAAAGAAAAAAAAATTGTGTCTCTTCAGGATTTAGCAACTTATGTGCATTACCTTCCAAGGATTTAGCATGTTGAAAAAAATGTAAAATATAGTATAAGGGAGACCCAATATATTCCCCCCTCCTTATCATGGCTACCTACTAGGTAGGATAAGGAAGAGAATGGGGATACCTACTTCACATGGTAAGGATATATCCTATTTAACAACAATATACAGTATATCCTTAGCAAAGAGGATTGACCCTTACCTCTAAGAGCATAGATAATTGTGAAATGGATATGTCACATATGGAAAAAAGATGCTTAAAGAGGAAGAGATCTTTTCAGCGAGACCCCACCATAGAGGAGTGCTTAGGATAAAATGTCATCTTCCAAAGAAAAGCAAAGAGGGACCAAATATTTGATCATCAAGCCCCCCTGCGATCAAGAAGAATCAGAATCTTGGAATGAAGGAAGCCAACTCTAACCCAAAGCAAGACAAAGAGTTTATAAAGATCATAATTTTCAAAATAAAGAAGAGGTGATGACCTAGGACAATCACCTCTCCTATAAGAGGGTATCCATAGCCAAAACATAAGTCTTTATAAGGAAATAATGTTGTACAATAAACAAATGCCACTAAGCTAAGGAAAGTAGACCCTTTGAAAGAGAAAGAAGGAAAATCTTCCCCCTACAGGAATGAAAGAAAGGGATATAACAATTGTATCAAGAGATGTTGTAGAAAAGAGATATCTTTACAAAATAAATGTCGTAGGAAAGATATCATGAATGATTATGAGCAAAGGAAGTATGTACCATAATACAAAATCATAGGGATAGAATATAGAAAGAATAACCAATTAATATAAAAAAAATACATGCTAAGAGCATAATGGATCCTAAAAGATTGGAAGGAAATACCTCTTGTCACCCCAGTTAAGAGACAAGATGATAAAAATGATCTAATTTATAGAAGAATGAGGGGAATGTCGTATATCAAAATTATGAAGAAATTGTAATACTGCACATGAATGAGATATAATTCCTAAAGCAACTCCTTCTCTAACATA
The DNA here is from genome assembly GCA_018584345.1 of Thuja plicata. Taxonomy (NCBI): domain Eukaryota; kingdom Viridiplantae; phylum Streptophyta; class Pinopsida; order Cupressales; family Cupressaceae; genus Thuja; species Thuja plicata. The sequence goes on from MU228104.1 coordinate 12,323,608, forward strand.
TAGCTTTAAATGCACAAAATCAGCAAGTAAATGTGTATTACTGTAGTGAAAAGGATATTTGTATTACTGTAGTGAAAAGGACATTTTGGGTTCACCAAAATGTAAAGATAAAAATATATAATGTATTTTTGATGTATTTGTTTTATAGGGGAAATGTGGATATGTGTGAGTACGATAAGATGGTCCTTTTAACCTGAAATACACAAAGGAAGGATCCAAATTGATTAACCATAGGAAAATGGTCAATACACAAATGTTTTAATCGATTGAAAATGAGAATAAAGAGGAAAACCTTAGATTCCCATTTTGAGAGGGAAAGTATGTAATATATTTAAATTTATTAATAAACCTTAATTGAATTTAATTGAATTGAAGACAAGTACTAACCTAAAAATGCAACATATCTAAAGAATGCTATTTTTGGGTGTCTGTATGGATTTTTTGGGAATTCTGCAACTAGATCTGGAACAGAAATGCGGAGACGGAGAATTAAATAATTTTACATAGGAGAATTAAATTTAAAATTCTTTAATTCTTTAAATATAACTTCATAGGTGAATTAAAGAAATTTACATAGGACAAAACCCATAGAAGAGGACCTATATTAAATATAATTTCAAGAATCATTACTTCAGAACCCGAAACAACTGACCCAAAAGCGGGAAACGAAGTTTTGAATGACCCCTGATAGCAGACAAAATTTCCAATTGGAAAGGGGGACCTAGGTCAAATTTGACCTCAAACTTGACTAGAAGAGGACCTATATTAAATATAATTTCAAGAATCATTACTTCAGAACCCGAAACAGTCAACCCGAAAGCGGGAAATAAACTTTTGAATGACCCCCAACAGCTGACAAACTTTCCAATTGGAAAGGGGGACCTAGGTCAAATTGAAGTTGACCTTGAACTAGGTCATGGTCAAGGTCAACTTTGACCTAGGTCAAGGTTGAGGTCGACCTTGACCCAGGGAGTTAGAACCCTTGGAAAATGTGCCAGGTGGGATAAATGATGTCTAGAGAGGCCCAATCAGGGTCCTAAATAGGCACAAAAGCAAGAGAGGGTGCAGAAAAGAGAGGACAATATGATGATGGTCAAAAAAAACTCTAAGGAGGGATAAACATTCTTAACATGGAAGTAATTCCATTTTAAGATGATAAAATATATAAGATTTTATGCCTCTTAATCTTATCCGTTAGTTTTCTGTAAATCTTTCTTAATCGTTAGATCTTCTTTTCTGCTTGGTGACCATGTCACTTTTACCTATGAACGTTTAATATTTCTTGGCACTGATAAAGTTTATTTTTCCTCTTGATCTATGCCTTAAATCTTTACTCTTAATTATCTCAATTGTTGATCCATAAAAAACTATGATTACATTCTTTTAGTAATGTAATTAATTAATTATACGACAAAGCATTAAATGTGATCTGATGGCATTTTCAATCAACTATCTAACTTGGCTGAGTAGATCCTTTGTCTTGGTTATAAGATCTTGAATACTTGGTGACTATAAATTTAGTGTACTACACATGTGCTTGGTGTAGTGTGTTGCTCGGTAACTATAGGCACTCGATAAACTGTCTTTCATTCTTTATGTTTTACCAATTGTACTTAACTTGTTTATCTTTACCGACTAGTTTGGTGTGCATTACCAAATAGCTTAATACTTGACTATCTCTTTTCACTGATTGAATCCATGACTTTGTCATAAACTAATCACAAAAAAATATCTTATAGAGATAATAATCTCCCCCTTTGGCATTAGTTGGGAATTTTTTGACAATAATTTCAAAGTCATCAAAATAGTAACTCCCCCTCGGAGTGTACTCCTATACATATACATATTCAACTCTTCTCTACCTTTATTTTCATGTTCCACATATATAGTTTTTGTTTTTATTTTTCATAGATATACCTTTATACAACTATCTATCCCACCTTTTTTTTGTTTTCTGGCTAGGAATATATCTATCCCCCTTTTTGGACAAAAAGTACCAAAAGTAGATCTTATTTATCAAAAATATGTTAATACCTTTGTTGTACACCTAAAAGTACATTCTCCCATGTGTCTCAAAGATTTTGTAGTACAACAATATACTCTCTGATATCTGCAAATAAACCAACTATAGTATCCAGTGTGCTGGCATCTTGAAAGCTGGCTAGCTCTTTGGCTTTCTTCAAGTGTATCTGCATAGATTGGATATGGGGAATAAGAAATGCTTGCAGTTAAAGCAATTCTAATCTGATCTTATTCTCCTCTCATCTCAATGAGTATTGAACTCCCATGAGTTCTTATATCTTAGAGTGTTTCCTTAGTTGCATATGGTGAATTGGTATTAGTACATGCTATGCTTTCTTCTTCTTTGACTTCTTCTAGAGATTTCTCTTCTTCTTTCTTTTCATCCTTTGGTATATTTTTAGTATTCTATTTCTCTTCATGATTCTCTTCAAGATTTGATTCCTTCTACATTTTACCTTGTGTTTCTAGTGTCTTTTGTACATTCTGAACATTGATAGGATCAGTAGGTAGCTCTTCATGTTGTTGTCCCTCATGTCAGTTGGGAGAATTTACTCAGTGTTCTTTTGTTGTTCAGTCTCTATGGCCTTGGGTTCATTAACATTTTCCTTGTCTGTGTCCATAGGTGGCTCAATTTCTATAGTTTGTGTATCTGGTGTACTGTCAGTAGCAACATCTTGTACATTGGTGTAACTGATTACTTGATCAATTATTGGCTTAGTACTTTGGAATGATGTATTATCAACATCCATGCACTTGGTATCCTATTCTTGTGTGTCCATTACATATTCATCTCTTGATATCTTCCTTTCTAGATCTTCCTCCACAGGTATGTCTTCAATAATAATATCTACATTATCAGTACTAAGATCAATAGGATCTATTTGATTTGTGTTCTCTTTTACCTTGTCAACAATTATTTCACCTTGACTCTTCTCTGCTTCATGTTTATCGTATCCTCCTAGTGAAATATATATTTCCATTTTGCATTTGTTTCTTTTTCAACATATTGGTACTCAAATCAACAGATTGGATTTCCTATGGACTTGCCAATCCAATGCTGGGAAACTCACGTGATTTGGCCAACTAAAAAGTCACAACCAAGGTAAGGTTGGAACTTCTGCAATTCTAGCTCTATAAAAACAAGGCTGGTAGGCCTATACCTTGACTTATCCTTCAAGTTACAAGGACTTTTATAGTAGATAAGAAACACTTCAACCTTCTCTCTCAAGTATGGCAAGGAACTTGAAAGAAATCTAACTAAAAGCAATATATCATGAACTTTAAACTGAAATACTGTAAGTAATTGAAAGAATGTTTAGTAAATATGTATGTAATTTGAAATGAACATATAGATAAGATATCCAAAAACTATAAACAATGAATTGAATAAATATAATCCAAATAATGATTAGACTAGTGCCTTATTCTATTACGAGTGATAGAGTCAAAATCATCCCAACCCTATGTTCAACCTCAGAGATAGTTTTATAAGAAAAATTATCACTTCAAAGGTGTTATGGAATGAATATACAACCTTGAACAAGTTCAAAGATATTTCAAAAGGATATTACTTCTCAGATGACAGACTAATTGACTGAGGCCTCAATCAACAAAATTTAACCATGCAAAATGCGAAAATTTGATTGATAATAAAGACTGTGAACCAGATTAGGAAGCATATACATCAAACTATCACTTTGAAGAATTTATATTGATTTATCCGAGGGATTAATTGTAAAATGATATTGAAACAATTGCACATGTGAAAGAAAAAGGACTTATCTTTATTAATTTTTAAAAAAAATAGTACATCCAGGTCCATGTTATAGTTGTTGATCCAAAACAATCCAAATATGTGAAATTGTGTTATATTTTATTGTCTTTTCTCTTTACATTTTACATTATGTATATATATGTGTGTTTGAGTGGCTTTCCCACCTCTTTAGGTTGAAAAGACACAACCCTTATTATAAATTATTTTGAAAAAACAATAAACTAACTTAAAAAAATAACTACCTAAATTTCACATTTGGATTTGGTCGAAAATCCAAAACACCTTGTGAAAAGATAATATTTCTACTAGAGATAGGAAATTTCATTTCTCGAACTGGGTCATTTTTAGATTTTTAAATTTCAACAATAGTCAGTCTCTATCGACATCATCTTTGTAGCAGGTTTAAATTCCTGCATTTTCTGAAGGCTTTGATTAGTTAGTTCTATTTGTTTGTGTCATAAAGCTTCCTTCCTTTGATTTTTTTAGTATGGAGAAAATTTATTCTTGATAATGGATTAGGACTTCTAAATTCTCAAAATTTAGGGTACCACCACAACTGACTCTAGTTTTCCAATTATTATCCTTAGGGATCTTCCCTTGACTAGAAATTTCTTTTAATATGTCTTCAAAGTTTCTTGAATTTTAGATGGTGCCAAGTTGGGGATGGTAAGTACCAATGGCCTTTCTCTTATTTCCTTTTCTGCATTGATTGCATATCTCTATTTGCATTAATTTTCTTGTAAAGTTCTTCAGGTAACTTTTCTACAACTTCCATAGGTGAATACCTAAATTGGTACAATGTAACCACTATTGCATCCTCAATTTTCTATTTATCTTCTTCACTCCTTTTCTCATATTTCCATTATCTTATACCTGCAAAACCTCTAGTTCTCTTTATAGCTTCAAGAGTTTCCTCAAGACTCCTTGGTTCTTTTGATAGTTGTGCAACCAGTTTAGTCTTTATTTCCTTATTCGTCTTGGTCTCACTATCTGAAAGTAACAATTTCCTCCTTGACTATGTAGATTTATTTCTACCTCTTCCTCATACATAAGTTTTACCTCTCGGTTGTGGAGCCTCTACAATTTTATTCTCTTTCGATTGTACTAAATATATAGTGTTCCTTCCAATACCTCTTATGCTCAAAGAAGGTTTTATCACAAGTTTCTTTTCAACTGATACTTCGGTCTCAGTGTCCTTTTCGGTGTCTTCACCTTCTATTATCTTTGATAGATTTTCAATCATTTTGATTGCCTTCCTTTTTTCCTTCGGTACCACTATACCTTGTTTTATCTTATCTTTGACTTCCTCATAGGTGCCATACCTCTTTTCACTACAATCAACTAGTTTGGAAAGTAGGGATTCTATTTGTTGTGATCCTATATCAATATCCATTTTATATCCCATTAGTTGAATCCATTCAACTCTAGGCTTAATAGCCTTGGAAATATAGACATTATTGTCTACCTCAAAACATATATTATCTTGATACTTAGCAATCATATGAAGTGAGATTCTATATCTTTTATACATACTTGCTTGGAACTTCAAAAAGTATTCAGAGGGTGAGAAGGTGGTTGAGACCAATAGATGGGAGAGAAAGAGAGGTGAGAGAGAGGGAAGAGAGGGGGAGAGATAGGTTTAGAGTTTTGGGGCGATAAAGAGACTGAGAGAGAAAGAGAAAGAGAATACTAATAGGATAATGTTGAATGCAAAAATTTACTAATACGAGAATGTTGATTTCTAAAATATAGGGTGATCCCTATTTGACACACAACATTTTTGGAATGCACCATATTTGGCATGGACCAAATAATTTGGATTTTGAAATGCCAAGCTTGGGTTTTCCTTGTGCATACAACCTAAATGTTTGGATGACCATTTCAAGCCTAAGACATATTTTTAGTAAACATTAAAAATTTCCTCATATTTTAGGTCTTGCTCTCCATCAGGTTTGCATGTTTTACAATGCAAAAAAGAAAAACACCACAATATTTTATAATATTTCTAAGCTCTTTGTTAGCTATCTAACCATATATATATATA
>MU228104.1:12329497-12360777 GCA_018584345.1 Thuja plicata
TATATATATATATATATATCATATTTTATTATTATGTTAAGCTTTTCATCTCTGATTTCTTTTGTCTGTGTGTCTATTTTTTGTCAAAAACCAACATGTAATATTTTGGGCATAGATTTTGGCTCATTTATCAAATTTTGAAAAAAATAATTTGAAACTAGAGTCCACTTTAAAAATTAGTAAAAAATCATATATTCATAAAAAAATGAGACAAAAAATATGGGATGAACTACATGGTGTTGGCTAACTTATCACCAAAGAGATTTTAAAAATTTAGAAAAAAAGTTGACATTCTAGGGAGGGTACACTAGACGCCATGTTATATTTAAAAACAAATACTAATCCATGTGCTCCCCTTTTTGAGGCCCTTAATCTCCATCATTTAAAAAAAAATATTAATTTATAAATTAGATTCATAGCGCTTCAACTCTTTTTGTTGTTACATCTTCATATTTTCAGCGTAATTATCTTAATTTTCTTGTTGAATAGAGTTTGTTGATTTTAGAAAACAATGTGGCATCTTAAGACCCCATTTTGGTCCCCCATCTTGGTGCACTTACGAAGAGAAAAAATTTTAGAGTACATGAGGAATAGGATTAGACAACTCTAGAGGCTGAGATTGTGTTTGAAGATGTTCCCATTATTGTAGTAGAAGAAAATAATGCTCCAAAAGCCAAAGAAGAGGAAAGGGAACCTAATCAAGCATCTATGATACCTACAAAGTGTGTGCATGGAAATCATTCAGAAAATTAGATCATGGGAGACAAAGAAAAAATTATTCAAACAAGGAAAAGGCTTTCGAAGGAAAGTGAATAAGAAAACTATAGTTTCTTATCTAATATGGAAATAAAATATTTTGTAGGAGCAAGTAAAGATGATGGATGTTGAAAATACTGAATGAAGAGTTGTATTAGATAGAAAAGAATCACACACTAGAATTGGTACTATACTATCCTATAAAGTAAGAACCCTTATTAGGTTCTCATTTTTAGCCCCATTTTAGTATGTATAGGTTCCCACATTGATTTCACGTCCTTCTAGCCCTTTTTCATCCTTCAAATAAACATTATTTGTTCAAAACTTGAGGATGGTTCTAACTTCTATGCATGATTTTTCATCTTCCATCTAGGTCCTTTACATGCATTTTTGGACCTCGATATTTTCCCTGATTTCTAGGTGGGTTATGGTCTTCAACACCCCCTTTTAGCACACACACCTTAGTCCTGAGAAAAATTTGAAAAAATGTTCTTGGACAAGGCCAACCTAAGTCAGCCTTGTCTTATGGAACTTCTTTTTAGCAGGCTCTGAGCCTCATGTAGGTTTTTTTCTCCTAGGTTCTTAATCGGGGTCGGTCTTACAAAATCTAGGCCCTGAATGTGTATAAAAGGAGACATCTTCCTCTCATTTTTATATTTCATCTTTATTCAAGCATTATCAAGTAATCAATCAAGCATTTAAAGTCTTCAATCCATCATTTCCATCATACATTCAAGGCATTCCCTGCCATAGATCTAGCTTCTTTCCCTATTGGAGGTTAACAAAAGGAGTTTACAATCAAGGGGGGAGATCTACATTCATCCATCAAGTCTTCTTCTTCTCTTTCTTCTTCAATCCAACATTGTATTAAATTACAACATCCATCATTCAATGGTTTGGTTTCATGATTTCCTATTGGGTTTTTTGTGGATTCCAAGATATTACATTAGCACTTGTGATCATCTCCAAAGAGGCATTGATCATTGAGGTATAAGGTGATTTATGTTTCAAATCTACCTTTCATTTCATCTTTCCTTATGCAACTTCAATTAAATTTCAAGGTTAATTCCTATATAGGGGCTTGACCAAGGAAAGCCCCTTTCGAAAACCTTTTTTCACTTTTTCTTGTGTGCGCATATATGTTTTTAGAGTCTTAGATGAAAAATTTTAGAGACACATGACCAGTGGTTGATCCTCTACAGAATTTGTTAGATTTTTAGTCTCCAAGACAAGGCCAAATTTCTTGGACAAGACCAAATTGAGTCGGCATAGTCCTTGGAATTTGTAAATTTTATGGTTGAAAGATATAAGTGCCATGATTCCAGATCCATAACATTTTTTGAATCCGACAGTTATGTGATAGTCATTTCCAGATTTGAATTTGTTCCTCCTCTCCTTTCTTCAAGGTGATTTCATTCTTCTTCTTTTCATATTGCATTTATTTTTATGCATTAGATCTGATATCACATCTTTCTAGTAGTCATTTCCTTTATCATAACATAAGCATCTTTCACACTTTAACATATCATAATCACACTCTATTCATAAGGAATACCCAAATCCCCCTTTTACCTAGATCATGCATTAGCACCCCTTTATCCTTTTAAGGCTGTGTTAATCATATGTTTTTAAGGGTGGGTTTGTATTTAGATGGACAATATGATTTGGTGAGTGATCTATGTCCTAACATTTTTAACCATTTTATGTTGTACATTTCGGTGAACCTGACATATGACATTTCCTCCTTTTTATTTTTGATGGTTAGATCCTCCCTGTCTACATTTAATTTTTATGCATTTAGATCTTCTTTACATTATAATGTTGCATTCTTATCCACTTAGATCTCATGTAGATACATTCATAGATTTATTTCATTCTTACATTCCATGTTTACATGACAAAAAAATTACAAAATACTTCATTTCATGCACTAAATTGTAATCATTGCAATTCACATAGATCAATTCATTTCTTGTTTATGCATTTGCATTGATAAAGTTTTCATGTTTCCATATTAGATTATGTTTATAATGCATCTATTTTTTCAAGGTGATAGTGGTTTAGCATCACTTTTATCACCTTGTCACTCTCCTAAGGACCCTCCTCTTCATGAGGCCATATTGGTGCAAGAGGATGTTTTTAAGCCTTCTTTCAATAATCTCTCTCTTTCAAGAGAAGTGTTGAATATCGATCTTAACTCTTCTCTTGATATGTGCTTCTCCCATGAGCATGCCTTTCCAAAATTCTTTTATTCCCCTTGCGACACATTTCCTTCTAGTAATGAAGCTTTCAAGAATTATGATTGTACTTCCCCTAAATTTTTCACTTATCCCCCCATTTTGGATAAACCACTAAATGATACTATGACAATTTTCTTCCCCATCAAACAAATTTGGTTCTAGAAGATGATATAGTGGTTGATTATTCTTATACTTCCTCTAAAGAAGACACATTCATGTATGATGTGTCTCCTTCTCCTAAGACATACACCCTTTATGAATATATTTTAGTTAAAGATGAGGACATTATAAACACCTTTATTAATATCATCCTACCTTCATTCGAAACTCCTTCTAGAGATGATATATTAATGGAAGTTCCTAGTCCCTATTCTAAAGGTTGTCCTACTAATGAGGACACCTTGCAAGAAGAGGATAATATAATTATTAATTTTTGGCATGAGATTGATGATATGGAGGAGTTGTATTTTTTCATTGATGGAAACTATACACTATTCTAGTGATGACTAGCTATGATGAGATGATATAAAAGGATAGACTATCAGATTTGTCTAAGTATGGTATAGAAGACATAGTTTACTAGTTTTGGTAATGGTTTAGTGAAGACACATATGATAAATTTTTATGTGCAAAACTAGGAGGAGATTCCTAGAGGTTTTATGTACTTTGGTCTATGATTGCAATAATTATATTAATTTGACAGAGTTATAGCTTTCTTAGTATCAATTTTCAGAGTACAGAGAAGAATAGAGACTGTTGGACAACAAAATGATCAGTGATCCTATCAGATTTATGATTTTATTAGTTTGATCATTGGTAGTGACTGAGCCGACATATTTGATGAGACTTATGCTTATGTTCAAGGTTAGGAACATGTTTTGATGATAGATCTGGCTGACACTTCACACATTATCTATTTTGTTCTTGAGGCTAACAGTGTGGATAAATATCTTTGATGATAGATATATAAGATTTATTTTTTGATATGTTTAGTATGATAAATGGTTGGATATGATTTGTATATGCTATATGTGATTGATGGAGGAGTGAGAAGAGATTTAGATACAAGTTTAGTATATTTATTTAGGAATTACATGGAACTGTTCAAGCATTGTTGATGTTATTTCTTAGTTTTATTTTTATTAGATTTTTATCCATTGATGTTGTATGGTAGTGAGCCTATGAGGGTTATATACCTATTTTTTAATCTGAGCAGTGAGCTCTAGGTTGTAATCCTAAATTCATATGTATTCCCCTTATGTACTAAACCCCTAACATGGTAACTTATTTATGTAGAGTTAATACTTGTGAGTTCCATCCCCACCATGGTTTTTCCCTTAATCGTGTTTCCATGCAAAAATAATGGTGTTATGATGTTGTGGATGGTTTTATTTTATTTTAGTTATTTATTATTCATTTCTTTTAGTTTATGGTTATTCAATCAAATTTAAAAGGTTATAAAAGCTATAATGTTGATTCACCAACCTCTCATTGTTCCTCAATCCTAATAATTGGTATTAGAGCTTTGGTCCTTGGAAGAAGTCTAACCACTTGAGGAAGGTCCTAATGGAAGATCCTATAGTTTCTAGAAGTTCTCATAAGAAACTCATGGTTGTGCTTGATGTTCTTCACACATCAAATGTCCATAACATTGAATTGGAAAAGAAGCTTAAGGATTTTGGAAGTTTCATTGAGAATCTGAAGGAACGGTTGAATAAACCCAGAGATAAGAGGAAATACCTTGTTGATCAATTGAAGCATAAAGATGATTCAAAGGAATTGAAAGAAAAATCTGATGAGTGTGAACATTTACAAGAGACAGATATAATTTGAAAAATGAATTGGAAGTTGTGGTAATGAGGATGACTAAGGAGATTGAATCAAAAAAAAATATTGAGCAAGCCTTTAAGGGCAAAAAAGAATATTGTTACAGATTGAATGGTGAAATTGAATAGTTGCAGATTAATCTTGAGGAATCTAGACACAATGAGTGAGAACTTGAAAGAGTCAATGAAGTTCTTAGGAGTGAACTTGCACTAGAAAATTAATTCAAAGAAAAATTCAAATCTAGTTAAGTGAAGATTAATGCTCAACTTGAAATTCAAAGACCTAAAGGAGAAAGTCAAGGACTTGGATTTAAGAAAGGAGAAAGTTCTAGATCAGGAGAGAAAATAAATTCATCAATAAAAAAACTAGAGAACCTAAGAAGACACCTATGAGACAATTAAATTTTAATAGAAGATGCTTTACATATAACAAATTTGGGCATAGAGAGGAGTGTAGAATCTGACCTAATTCTACATCATTTCCCCTCTTTTGTTTCACTTTCTACAATAATGGACACAAATAGAAAGAATGTAGATCAAAGGTGAATAATTATGTAAACTAAAGTAAAATAACCTATTAAAAATGCAACAACTTTGGACATATTACAAAGCAATGCAGACTAAAGAAAAATCCAAAAAACACAAGGTATGAAAATTTGACATGTTTTAATTGTAATAATTCTTGTCATATTGCTAGGAAATGCAGATACAGTAATGTAGGAGACTTGATAGATAAGAAAAATGTGAAGAATGATAAGGGAAATACAATAATTTATGTTGATGAGTTTCTAAAGGAAATGAGAAAGACGTGGGTTAGAAAAGAACAGATTAATGCTACAGAAAAGATCGCACCAACTTCTAGTATGGAAATTTGATCAGAGAACTGAATAGGCCATTGACCTAAGGGGGAGTATTTTTTGAAAAATCCTTACCTGACCATTGAATCTAAGACATCAGTGAAAGTGATTGGCATATGCAAATGAAGAAGTGAATTTATGACATACTATTTTGTTCGCAAGAATTTATTTGACATTTGGATGGATCGGCAATAAATCTTATATCCTCTATTGCGAGACAAAGAGAATAACACATTAATTTATATCTACTTTTTGGTATGAAAATTTAAAAAAGGCATTTATTGTTTTTATTTCACACCTTGCAAGTTGTAAAAGAGTTTGCAAAGAAGTCTAAGGCAATTTTGAAGAAGATTGAAGAAATTTCTCAGTGATTTCATTGCTAAGCCTTAAAATTATCGGAAAGGTATTTTTCTTCACACATTTTCATTTTCAAAAGTTAGATCATGGGTAGTAGATATAACATAATATCCTCGGCCAGCATTTAAGAAACATCCACATATATCTATAAAGGATGACCCCAATGGTGCATTCTCATCTATTCCTTACGGAGTTCTTCACATCGAAGATGTTTAAGTATATATTCATTGTAAATTGGAAGAACTAAGAGACAGTGATTTAACAACAATTTAAGGAGGTCTCTTTAGATTTGGTTCTAAAATATGAATACAAGGTATTGGAAGAAAATAATTTTGCACAGGTTATGGAGTTTCTAGATTTGTTTCAATCAAACTGGGTTCAATATGTGCTAAGCAGAGTGCATGATCAATTTATGTGGCTAGATAAACCTAATAAGATCATGAACTAGGTTATGAAGAAAGTTACAATATTCTATGATAGTGGAGAGGTACTCGCACTAAAATATATTTAGAAGGAAATAGTGATAAATCTTATCACTTCTCAGTGGGAAAAGAAAGCAATGACAATGAATAATATTCTTCAACATGATGAGAAGTTTGCATCCATGGTGCTCAGTTACAAGGTATTTAATTTTAGTAGATGGAATTCCATTTCCAGTACAATTATATATTTTGCATATCAAATGATGAAAGGAATTTGGGAATGTGATAAATTGGAAAAGCATTGAGGGATCAACTCATGCAAAATATGGAGAAGATAAAGGACATAAATAAAATCTTCAAGTATGTATATCTGTTGTATATATATTTTTTATATTTTATCAATTACTTTCCTAGAGTAGTCAACGTTAAGTCGAAAGAGGATAAACCAGTGGCTATTTAGATCAAAGAACTTTATGACATGTTAGGAAACAAGCAAGCAAGAATTGACATATGGAGATACTTCAAAAGTTTTCAAGAATCTATGGATTTGAGATAAAGGATTCCGCCTGAGATAGTGAGGAAATATGAAGACAATCTATTTCATGGTTGAGATTTATGCTTTTCTAATGGAGGAAGAAGATCCTAGAACATCTTGGGTAATGCCTATGGGATATGAGGTGGATGGTCCACTTCTTGTGGCATATGCTAGAGATATTTTAAAGAAACCATTAGATAAATCAAAGAAAAGGTTTAGTACTTATGCATAGAAGAGTCTTGATGTTTACGAGGTACCCACTAGACTTGGAAGAGAAAGGAAAATCAGAAAACAAGTTGAGATGGTTGGTGAGATGATGAGATTCACTAAGAAAAAGATGGCACAAGCTAGCAATAAATTTGAAAAAAAGGAAAAGGATAAGCGAAAGGAAAAGGTTTTTGATGAACCTATTAACATTTTTGATGGTGAACCTCATGTATATATACCCTTTTAATTATAATGTAGAGGTAGACAAACAAGTATCTTAGTGAAAACTTCTACTAGTTCATTGGAGAAGAAGATGGAAAAGAAATGTGATACACTTAAACCTGCTACACCAATGGCAAGACCATCTAAACCTATTAAGACAGAGCATAACACAAGAAAGAGAGTTAAGGAAAAAGGGAAAATAACGTATAAAAGACACAAAAGTGATCATAAAGAAGAGGAAATTGACTCAGATGATGCAGTGAAAATGTTGAGAGAAGAAGGAGCTAAGACAACTAGAGTGGTGAGTGGTCCAGTAGTAGGGGAGCCTATGATTATATCTAGTAAACCAATTTTATCATTCAATGATACTTTAAATAATATGACATATCAAGGAATTTTATTTCAATTGAATAAGTATTATACCTTGTATCATGATGATGAGAAACAAAATCTGGAAGAAGGAATGATTGAGTATCTAAATAATTTTAATAGAGCATTGGTTGAGATCAAAGGGGACATCCCTAATGAACTATTTGACTTACTTGAAGCTAGGAGATTGACATCACAAAGAAAGGATAAAGAAATTAGATAATTGGTATTGATTAAATTATGTCCTATTATTTCCAAGGAGGAAGTAGAAATTCTACTTGAGGAAGAAAATAAACAATTGAACTACAAGTCAAGGATAAACAAACTTATGCTCAAAAATATTGATGGGGTGAATATAGAAACAAAGAAGGAAATGGAATTTTTTTTGATGAGAATAAAATATAATGTTAATAGGAAGAGTAACAAGAATACTAATAAAACATTGGATATATCATTTCATATAATTGTTGATGAACCAAATATTTTCATTTCTGGTGTTTTTGTTACACTCTCAATTGGTGATGAAGAAAGAGATATCCATGGATTTCTAAAATACAAAGATAGAATAAAAGAGAGAGAAATGATTTATATATGGAGGATGAGGACGATGAAGAAAAATAAAAATTAGATGATCAAAATGCATAAGAGATAATGACAGATCATACTCATGTAGGAGTTGAATAGACAGATTGAGTTGTAAAGAATGAGGTTGATAAACTAGAAAGAGATGGTGCAAAGGTAGTAGGAGAGAAATACATTAATGATTAACAGGGAGTGCAAATTATTCAAGGTCGAATTCAATTAGATGATCTTAGTCCTGAAAAATTATTGAACATTTCTTCTATTGCACATACTAGAGCTAGGAATAATATCTTAAGGACTCATAGAAAAGATAGTGGGTTTCTTACTTTAGCATCTCAATTTTTGAACAAGATCTTACCTACCTATGCATTAAAATAGACCGAATCAACTTTGGTTCACTTAGAAAATTTGTTGAAGGCTGCAAACAATCATTTTGAATCTTTAGAGCAGTCAACATTGGTAAAAGTACAAGGTGAATATGAAGTTAAGAGAGTCAATAAGTTGAAGACCGATATTTCTACGAAAAATAACTCTTTGGGAATGGGAATTCAAGGAGTAAAGAATGCTTTTTCTAAGGGAAGTAAGATTTACAAAGGATGTATTGATTATTTTGGATGTATGTGAGATGTGGACAAAGTCATAAGGAGATTGAGGAAAAGCTATCCGAATTGTCAAATTATTTTGACCCTTTGAAGACTTTTTCTTTGGTACATGCATCACAAGTGAAGAAAATAAATAATAAAAATTAGAACACTTGTTACTGAGAAGGAGAGAGTTAAGGGAGGAGTTTTTCAAAATTTGAACTTTATTTTTCCTAAGGTTGATCTTTTATTTAACAGTTTGAAGGAAGAAGAGTTGACTTATAACATGCCTAAAACTTTTGATATTCTTAATATAGAGAAAACAAATTATGCAATATGTGGGTAGATTATGGTGATGGAGAGTATGAAGAAGAGTTGGGATACAAACTTTGAAGCTCAAATAAGTAATTTTTTAGATGTATTTAAGCTTTTGTAAGTACACTTTGAACACTCTTGTATATAGAAAATAATATAGGATTTTGTTATTTGAATTTTAAGGAGGACCTCAACCTTTTGCATTGATGTTAAAGAGGGGAGATAAGGAGAGAAAAATGACATATTCTATAATGACCTAAAAGTGGTCACCTAAACCCTAGACCCCTAATCTCACTCTCATATCAAGAAACCCTAATCTTGATAATTCTAAGTCCTAAACCAAACAGGCAATTCATCAATTTCAAGCTAATCTGACCTGAACCCTAGGTCCTAATTAATCATTATACTTGATTAATTAATTAATTCCTAAAAATAAAATACATTGGCAAATAAACCTTATGTTAATTATTTAATTGATATTGTGATATATTAATTAAATAAAATTACTAAATTGTCAATAAAATTCAAAAAGGAATCAAATTAATTAATAAAAACAAAATATGCATTTAAAATCAATTAAATCTTTAAAAATGCATATGATGTCATCTACTATTTTTTTTAGAATAAAATATGCATTTAAAATCAATTAAATCTTTAAAAATGCATATGATGCCATCAACTGATTTTTGAATTGGGAATAAATCTATTTTATTCTGTTGATTTATTATTATCTTTTCTCATTTTGGAAATAAATATGTTTTGTTTAGTTAATTTAATCTTATCTATTTAAGATTTTGAAAATAAAGTTGTTAACTGAAAATCTATTTGGAAGTTTCCAAAAAGACTGAATCTTTCGACCAATCAAATTTCTTGCACATGGATTGTGCTTCCTTAAATCGAATATGAGCCACTCATTCCTCTAATCTTGACCGTCGATTTTGGGAGAGATTTTTTATAAAAGAGAGCTTCATTTCCTTCACAAAGGATCCCATTTTTAGCTATCATTATTATGTAGTTTTTATTTCTTAGAGCACATTTGATTTGGGTTTTGAAATCAATATCATCTTTCATTTGGTGCTTTAAAATTAATCTAATTAGCTTGAGATCAATCTTGCATTTGCATATTATTTAGAATCATGTATCATTTTAGCTTCAAAATCCTTCATTTAGGATATTGGTGTAGTCACCGATTCTTGCAAGGACCTGAGACCAAGATTCAAACTCCTACCTACTAGAAGGCAATATATCGATTTAGGTTAGTCATTTATTTATTGTATTTAGTTTAAGCTAACCATGCAATGATCTATTGAAGTGTGTGTGTTTTGCAGCTGCGGTTATCTGACATTATTTCACACACACATTTCTAGTGCACACTATGGGGCATACCCGCATTTCTTCACTTTGAGCCAAATCTGACCTCACCATTGCATCTTGATTGCCATTTTGATTGAAATCGACTATAAATTTTCCTATATCCAACAAAAGTCAAATCTGTGGAAAATATTTTTGCACATACATGTCATACAACCTGCTGCACAAAAATCAAGGCAGATTTATGGATTATTCCTGCACGTAGACCAAGGCATAATTTTTTTTTATAAAATTTGGTTAGAATTCAACCACAATAATCTCTGGGTTTTATCTAGGGTTTATCTTATGCTCTTCCCACACATTATTAAGTTTGCATTTAACCCCCAACATCTTAGCCTAAACTTCCAACACCCAAGCACTTCGCTTTCTTTCATAGCAGTTTGGCTTTTTATTAAAATATTGCATTATATCACCGTGGGGACAATGTGTGACTAATATCCCACACCACTCCCTGCGCTTGCCTCCTCCCATCACTTCCCACCCATTTTGTTCTAACCTCCCTCCTGCCACCCTGCTTCCTCCCGTGCCACCATCCCGCACCCAACTTCCTTCCACTCCCTCCCTTCTACTCCCTGCAACCTCCTCTCCACCACTTCCCCACAGTCTTCCCCGCTCCACCAAAACTCCCCTCCCTCTAGCACTACCTNCCTCCCCAGCACCACTTCATCCCTCCTCTGCTACGCAATGCTCAATGCTCTTCCACGCTCAACACTCTGCCCACTCAACGCTCTTCCCGCACCCCCGCACAATGCTAACAACCCCGCTCCACTCCTCCCCCAGTCATGCCTCCCTAAACCCCTTCAGCTTCTCAGCCCCTCCTCTACATTTCCTCCAACCAAAAAACACTCAAGCTTAGCCTCTACGCCACTTTATAGCCTCTCCACTGCCCAAGCACCACCTCTATTTTCCCGGGAGTATTAAAGTTGACGTTCATTCAACCATCATTTTACGGGGTTATTGGCCTTTTTCTATGGCCTCCAAAACATCAAATTTAACCTTGTGATTTGATGAAAGAAGCAGGGTTTAAAAAATCTTTAGCCTTCACCATTGAGCTTTTTGAATTTGTAGTCTAATTTAAAATGATCATATCTTGCTCATTTTAGGCCCAAATTGAGTGCAATGTTTTTTGATTTTGGATAGAAATTTCTAAAGATTTTTGGGTTGGGATAAATTTTTGGTTTTTATTCATAGATTTATCAAAAATTATAGATTTGGATCACTGTACCTGTCTAATCCTCCATTTTGGAGCTTTCGGACCCTCAAACGGGCTCATACAATAACATTTTTTAGTGTAATTTTTTTTGAAAGTGCATGACTTTTCATCTACTTTATAAATATGCTATCAGTTTTTTTATTTTTGAATTTTTCTAACGATGATCAATCTTTGGCTTTGTTTCTCTTGATGCTTATCTTTGATTACAACCTAATAGTGGTTTGTAGGACGTTGTAAATAAAGAAAAAATCATAAACTACTAATGATTTTGATACAGGATTCTTGTCAAAGACTTTTTGTGTTTTCCAAAACTATCAAGTCTATTAGAATAACTGAGAGGGGGGTGAATCAGTGGCCTCAAAAATTAATTCAAAAATTTATACCACAATTGTAAATCTCTAGTTATCTTTAGTCCTTCAATATGTATGCCTTTAAATAATCATAACAATTAACTACTGCTCGGAGTTCACTGTTTATCCCTTTTCTTAAGATTTACTGAATAGTAGTTTATCCTTTTCTAGCTTTTACAGAAATGTAGTAATTGAATTAATCCTTACAGAATAATCCAAATTAGTTATGTGTAAAGAAAAAAACTAAAGTAATGACTCATAAACACATTGACACATGGATTTTTAACATGGAAACCTTGTTAAAGGAAAAACCACTTGGGACCGGTAACCCAAATTTTTACTTTTCTGAAGTGAGCTCGGTGAAGAGCCAACGTTGTTAAAGCTTACAAACACACTGTTAAGTGCGACCTTGTTAGAGGATTTATCACTAACAGTTAATCACTTGATATCTGGAATTTCACTATGCTATCTTCATGAATTAACCTTTTGATACTCCTTGTGATGTATCTCAATATATAAAGGATTATTAAGTCCTAGTCGGTTAAGAGAGTTTCTAAATCAATGGTTAAACTGAAATAGTATATGATTTGTTCATATAAACAACTTAATCTTGCAGATGTTCAAATCTATTATAAGCTCATAATACCTTTCTGATCAATGTTTCATTTCAATACCTTTTCTCCACTTCTTTCTTCTTGGTGATGTTGTACTTCTCTGTTGCTCAGTATCCGCATAAATCTTTAGCTCTATTCTTTAGCTTGTTTGATCAGGACTGTATGAAGACTCCTTTCTTCATCAGTTTAGCTTCAACATCTCTTTTCTATTCACTCCCCTAATTCATAATGAATTATCTTGTCTCTTTATAGACATGATTTCACCATTTTTTGGTCTTAGTCTTTCTTGTTCTTGACGTGATCCATAAATATGGCCTTTCTTGCTTTAAAGATTTACTTTAGTTTTATCCCGTAGATTTCTCCTTGTTAACTAGAATAAAACAACTTTGAAATTCTTGCTTATCTTTGCCTTTTAACTTGTCAATGAAAACAATGTTATCGACCAGTTAACTCCATATTTAGCTCTTTTCCCACTAAGTCTTTTGTCACTTCTGAACTTTAGTTCTTTTCAGTATTTTAACACTTTGTTAGCTTGGTTAACACTTTAGTTCTCCTTGGGAATCTCCGTCAGGTTTTTTTGTCCATCGGGCAACACTGTGAATTTCTTCTCGTCGGTAATGCTTGCTCAGGTTTCATGCTCGGGTATCACTGTGAGTCTTGTCTTAGGGTTCTCTATCCATTGGGGTGTACTATCCATCAGTATTTGTTGTCACTTAGTGAATACTGAAATTGTATGCATTACTAATAGCATAACCTTTATTTCTCTGGTTCTTTGAAGTCTTTGACACTATATATATAACCAATCAAATTATATCAAGTTGACATCAATGACAATACAATACATTAACTGATTTAATGTCTTGCATTAACGTTCTACAGCTTGGTGATCATCAACTTAACATCTTCAAACATTCAATCAGTTATGATTCATCAAACTCTCCCTTTGGCATTTATGGAAACACACTACATTACTACTAATACAATATGAAATATTAGCTGTAGTTCATCAATCTTCCAATCTTATTGTTCTATAACCAATACAAATATCTGGATCTCGGTAAGCTCTTCTAGCTTAGATTTGTTTCTTGCAGAGTGCTTTTCTTCAATCTTCATTCCCTTATTGGATAGATGTAGTAGCTTCTAATTGTGTCTCTCCCTTTGACTGTTCCTCTCCTTGATCATCTCTTTTTCCTTTGATAGCAATATAGAATAATTCTATCCATTAAGTCATCTCTTCCTTAAGTCATCTCTCCCTTATGATACTTCTCTCTCTTTTGATAGCCTTGATGGATATTTCATATGTAATCTCTCCCTTTGGATATTCTCTCCCTTACAAGTTACATTTATCTCAAGTCATCTCTCCCTTTGACAACAATGCCAAACAAAAATTATCTATATCATGTTCCATCCCTTTATATAATATATTCCTTGAATTTCCCTATCCATCAGAAATATAATGACTATGGTGTTTGGTGTTGATAAGTACATTTATGTGTGTTCTGATGTATCTTTGTAGTCCATCTCTTTGCTTGCATCAACATGAATGATATTTTGATTATGTGTAGGCTGATACAACCTCCTAGTTATCTTACTGACCAATAGACAATGGTCAGACCCCTAGTCTCTTTCTCAGGTACTCAAATGTATCTTTAGGAAATGGCTTTGTGAATATGTCAGCTAATTGTTCCTTGGATTAAACATATTCTAGTATCAGCTCTTTCTCTTTCACTTGTTCTCTTATGTAATGATACTTGATTGTAATATTTTTAGTATTAGCATGCATGACTAGATTATTTGATATGTTTATTGCACAAGTATTATCACAATAGATAATCACTGTGTCTAGAATTTTCATATTCATACCTTCCAGTAACTGTTTGATCCAGGCAATGTTAGAGCAATTTGCAGTAGCAACTACATATTGTGCCTCTGCAGTAGATTGTGAGATACATCCTTGCTTCTTTCTTATCCATGTGACAAGTCTATCACCCATGTAGAATGCTCCTCTAGTTGTTCTCTTTCTGTCATCTAATTTTCTAGCCCAATCAACATCTATATAGAATTGAAGCTCAATTTTTCCTTCTCTTGTATACCATAATCCATAGCCTTTGGTATTCTTTAGATATCTTAGAATTCTTTTGACAACAGTAATGTGTGATTCTTTGGGATTAGCAGAGAATATTGCAACTATTCCAACTGCATGTGCTATATTTGGTCTAGTATCAACAACATATATTATTTTTCTAATCATTGATCTGATAAGGTTTGATTTACCTCATTTGACTTATCTTCCTTTGTCATCTTGCATCCAGTAGCCATAGGTGTTCCAACTAGTTTGGAATCTTCCATCTTGAATATCTTCAACACTTCCTTGATGTATTTGGATTGTGTGATATATATGCTTGCATCCTGTTGAAGAATCTATAGACCAAGAAAGAATTTGATCTCCCCAAACATTGACATCTCAAACTCTTTTCTCATTTCATTAGAAAATGATTTACATAACATATCATTACCCCCAAATATGATATCATCAAAAAATATTTCAGCAATCAAAATGTTATCATCAGTATCTTCCTTTAAATATAGATTGTTATTTTCACTTATTCTTACAAATCCAATGCTTATGAGATAGGAGTGAAGTCTTTCATACTAGGCTCTAGGTGCTTGTTTCAATCCATACAAGGCTTTGTGTAGTCGAAAAACCATGTTTGTCTTGTTAGGATCAACAAACCCTTCTAGTTGTTCAATGTATACCTCTTCTTCTAGTATTTCATTTAGGAATGCAGATTTTACATCCATTTGGTATACTTTGAATCCTTTGAATGCGGCGTAAGCAAGTAGAATCTTTACTCCTTATAGTTTAGCAATAGGTGAAAAGGTTTCTCCATATTAAGTACCTTCTTCTTGTGCATACCCCTTGCATAATAATCTTTCTTTGTTTCTTGTGACTTCTCCATTCTCATTCAACTTGTTTTTGAATATCCATTTGGTACCAATGATATTCTTGTCATCCGGTCTAGGTACTAATGTCCATGTATTTTTATTCTAAATCTATTTTATTTCTTCATTCATAGAACTAACCCATTCTTCATTCTCTAGTGCAGTATTAATAGATTTAGGCTCAAAATCACAAATTAAACATCTAGTGTTTAGTGACTTACTTCTTGTTCTCATTCCAGCCTTCTTGTCTCCTATGATCTAGTTCTATGGATGGTTTCTTTTGACATACTTGGAAAGTACTGGTTTATCTCTTTGTTCATCATTTTGATCATCATCTTCACCTTCAATATGATCGCCATCGCTCAGAACATCATTAAGAGAAATTTCTTGATTTTTTGGTGTTTGCAGCCTGATGCTCAGGTGCAATGTTCTGTCGCTCGAGAGCGATACACTTTTTCTCAGGCAGAGTGTCAAGTTCTTTATTGTAAACAAACATGTTTTAGTCTTCTGGTTATTTTCTTCTTTCCTCATCATTTTTCTCTGC
Organism: Thuja plicata; assembly: GCA_018584345.1. Lineage (NCBI taxonomy): Eukaryota > Viridiplantae > Streptophyta > Pinopsida > Cupressales > Cupressaceae > Thuja > Thuja plicata. The sequence goes on from MU228104.1 coordinate 12,345,802, forward strand.
ATATTCATCTATTCTAACATTTGCACTTTCAGTGATTTTTTTAGAGGACATGTTAAGACATTTATAAGCTTTGCTCTTAGTGGAATACCCTAGAAAGATTCCTTCTTCACTTTTGGAATCAAGCTTTTCATTTCTATCATCTTTCAAAATATAACATTGACTTCCAAAAGTTATGAAGTAACTTACATTGGGTGTGTATCTATACCATAGCTCATAATTTGTCTTCTTGGTGTCTTTCTTCAATTGTATTATGTTCAATGTGTAGACAAAAGTACTGATAGCTTCCCTCCATAACATTTGAGTGATGCTTTTCTCAATCATCAGTGTTATGGCACAATCAATAATGGATCTGTTTCTTCTTTCAACAATCCCATTTTTTCATGTTGTTCTTGGTGTAGAAACCTGTCTTTTAATTCTATGCTCATTGAAAAAGATAGTGAATTCATCTGAAATAAATTCTCCTCCTCTGTTTGATCTTAAGAATTTTAGTTCCTTACCACTTTTTTTTTCAACAATTGCTCTATACCATTTAAACATCTTGAATGCTTCTGATTTCTCCTTTAAGAACATAACTATCATCATTCTAGAATAATCATCTACAAATAGAATGAAGTATCTATCTCCATAGTATCTTTTAGTTATCATGGGCCCACATAGATTAGTATGGACTAATTCTAAAATAGCATTAGATCTATGGGTTTCTCTCTTAAAGCTAGACTTTGTCATTTAACCCTTTTAACAATTCTTACCCATGATATTCTCAGGCTTTGACATGCTCGGTAAGCCTCTTACTTTCATTTTATTGCTTATCTTAATCATGTTGTCAAAATTCACATGACATAACCTTTTATGCCACAACCATATATCTTCATTTCTAGCCATTAAAAAAGTAGTGTTTATATCATCAAGATAGAATAGGTTACCTTTTGTCTGTTCACCAGTTCTGATCAACCTTCCTGATTCATTAAAGATCTTTGCCTTTTGTTCTTAAATGCAACTCAGTGACCTATGTTATTCATCTGTGAAACACTCAATAGATTGTAGCTAAGGCTTTTCACCCAATATGCATTTTCACATCTGACCAGATTATTTAACAGTATGGTTCCTTTACCTTCAACTGGACAAGGTGAGCCATTACCCATTCTTACTGATCGACCATTATAATACTCAAAAGTTTCAAAAAATTTCTTATCACCAGTCATATGGTGAGTGAAGCCACTATCTATAATCTAGAAATCATTCCAACTAACCTTATATATGAGTGTAGTCTTAACATACCTTTCCTCTTCATCTAAATCATCCTTCGTAGCTTCATCAGATTCAGTGTCAGTATCTCAAGCTTTGTTCTCACCAAGGTAACAAGATTTCTTCCCTTTGTCCTTGTAGTCTTGGGTATCTCTTCTATCAAATTTTTGGTTGGTTTGGTAATCTCTGTTATCACTTATATCAAAATTATATTCATATGATCTATCATTACTTCTATCATCTTTTCTTTTCTAGGACATCTAGCAGCAAAGTGTCCTATCTCTTTACAATTAAAGCATACAAGTGGTAATTTACCTTTGTATCTACCTTTGCCTCTTTGCAATATTCTAGCCATTAGTGATTCAATCTCATGAAGTCCTTGGTCATCACTATCACTTTCACTATCATTTCTTATAGTATGTTTATGACTTGAATTACTTATTTTCAAAGAAGATTTGAATGGAGACTCAATAGATGGTAAGACAATGTTATCAAAGTTATTCATCTAAAATGAAATAAGTCTTCCAACCAAACTATCTAGGGTGACATTTTTGTTTTCTACTGCTCTCATTTATTTTATAGAAGATACTCTAATAGCATAAATAGGCAGTAAGGTTCTTAGGATTTTACTTACCACTATTTCTTCTTCAAGTACACCACCAACTCCTCAGATAGCATTGACTACCTCTTTTATTCTATAGCTATACTGAGTGATATTTTATCCTTATCTCATTCTCAGGTCATCAAATTTACCTCTTAGGCTTTCTACCTTAGCTCTTAGTACATTAGCATCTCATCCATATACTAGCTTCAATTTTTCCCATATTTTCTTTGCAGAGGTGCATGTTTTGACATCTTCAAATTCAGCATCAGAGAGTGAGGAAGCAAGTTCTATCATCATAGAATTGTGTTCATATTTTTCTCTCAATTGATCAAGTGTGTCACGTCCTGTAGGCAACAGATACTTAGTATTCGAGTATTGAGTAACATCATTTCTAATACCTGATAGGTGGAGTCTTATCCTACTTTGCCATGATAAAAATTTGTCCTTTTTCAACTTAGGCACATCCCATTTTCTCATCTTGTGATATTTTGTTTGAGCTGTTAAACTCCCTTTCTAAGCACACAAGCTTTGATACCAATTGTTAGAATAAATGAGAGGGGGGGGGGGGGGAATGAGTGGCCTCAANCACACAAGCTTTGATACCAATTGTTAGAATAAATGAGAGGGGGGGGGGGGTGAATGAGTGGCCTCAAATATTAATCCAAAACTTTATACCATAATTGTAAATACCTAGTTATCTTCAGCCCTTCAAGATGTTTTCCTTTAAATAATCATAACAATTAAGTACTGCTCATAAATCAATTTTTATTCCTTTTCTTAAAATTTGCCAAATAGCAGTTTATCCTTTTCTAGCTTTTACCGAAATGTAGTAAATAACTTAATGCTTACTGATCAATGCAGATTAGTTATGTGTAAAGAAAAACAATAAAGTAATGACTCATAAACACATTAACACATGGATTTTTAATGTGGAAACCCTGTTAAGGGAAAAACCACTTGGGACCGGTAACCCAAAATTTTCACTCTTCTGAAGTGATCTCGGCGAAGAGCCAACCCTGTTAAAGGTTACAAACACACTGTTAAGTGCGACCTTGTTAGAGGATTTATCACAAATAGTTAATCACTTGATATCTGGAATTCACTATGCTATCTTCATGAATTAACCTTTTGATACTCCTTGGGATGTATCTCAATATATAAAGGATTGTTAAGTCCTGCTCGGTTAAGAGACTTTTTGAATCAATGGTTAAACTGAAACACTATATAATCTATTCATATAAACAACTTAATTTTATAGATGTTCAAATATATTGGAAGCTCATAATACCTTTCAGATCAATGTTTCTTTTTTATACCTTTGCTCCACTTCTTTCTGCTCAGTGATGTTGTACTTCTTTGTTGCTCATTGTCCACAGAAATCTTTAGCTCTGTTCATTAGCTTGTTTGATCAAGACTATATGAAGACTTCTTTCTTCATCAATTTCTCTTCAACATCTCTTTTCTATTCACTCCCCTAATTCATAATGAATTATCTTGTCTCTATATAGACATGATTTCACCATTTGTTTGGTCTTAGTCTTTCTTGTTCTTGATGTGATACACAAATATCGTCGTTATTGCTTTAAAGCTTTACTTTAGTTTTATCCCTTAGATTTCTCCTTGTTAACTAGAATAAAAATAGCTTTAAAACTCTCGCTATACTCTCTGGATTTTAACTTGTTGATGAAAAGAATGTTATCAACCAGTTAACTCCATATTTATCTCTTTGTCAGCTAAGTCTTTTGTTAGTTTTGAACTTCAGTTCTTTTTGGTGTTTTAACTCTTTGTTATCTCAGTCAACACTTCAGTTCTCCTCGGGCATCTCTGTCGAGGTTGTTTGTACATCGGGAAACACTATGAAGTTGTTCTCATTGGTAATGCTTTCTTAGGTTTCATGCTCTAGTATCACTGTGAGTCTTCTCTTAGGGTTCTCTATCCATCAGGGTGCACTGTCCGTCGGTGTTTGTTGTCACTTAGTTAATACTGAACTTTTATGCATTACTGATAGCATAACCTTTATGTCTCTGGTTCTTTGAAGTCTTTGACACTATTTATATAACCAATCATATTATATCAAGTTGAAATCAATGACAATCCAATACATTAACTGATTTAATGTCTTGCATTAACTTTCTACAACTTGGTGATCATTAACTTAACATCTTCAAACATCCAATCAGTTATGGTTCATCAATGTATGCTTTTTGTAGTTAAATAACACTTCAAATTTGGTGCTTAAAAAGAATCACTTTTCTTATGCATTTGAAGTCTTCTCTAGATTTGTATTCCAAAATAATTACATGAATTTATCCTCTCCCCTCTCCTTCATGGATCTTGGGTGTAAGAGAAATTCATGCATATCTTTTAGTGTGGCTACCTCCCGAGAGCTTTAACATAGCCGGTGATATAGATTTCCCAACTGGTAATAGGCTAAACCCAAGCCCTTCTAAACTGGTATATAAAAGTATCATTTTGATTAATCTCATAGTGAATAGGTGTCGATTTTGCTATGTTGATAGAAGATCTCCCTCAGTACTCTTGTGGTGCATAAAAACCTACAGAATGTAACTTCTATAGGTTGGGATGCCTCCTTAATGGAGCTAATTTGGCACATGTATAGCCTCATGAATGAACACCCTGACTAAAAATTTTTTTCTAGTGACCAAAATCCCTTTATCTGCTCGCACAGAAGGTTAGATACTGACTAAGATGTCCCACATTTTCACGGCTCTTAATAGAGACAATAGTCCTTTGGGAAGTGATTCCCTTGGGATTCAAAGCTTGGTGTGCCAAAGAAGTGAGTGCACTATAAGGAGGAGCCCATGCCACAAAGATTCTATGTTTTCCTCTATGAGTAGGCATGGCTGAACTTTGGTTCAAGTGGGAATTCAACAAATATTGCCCTGGCTTACATAGGATTGTGGTGTGTCTCTTATTTTCACAAAAAATAATCTTCTTGATGTGTCTTGTGTGAGTGAAATAGAAAAAAAAACAATCAAACCAAACATTCAAAACAAACATCAAAATGCTCAAACAAATCAAAATCTATACTCTTAGGTGTTAAACTATCAAATTCCTATCCAAGTTTCTGCATCTAGTGTCAAAAATCTGAAAATCAGTTGAATTGTTGTCCAAATTGGTATTCTGTTATGATGGTTCTGTCTGAATTTTCACAAAATCTATGTTCTCACAACATCACTACTAGTTTGTCATTGGTCTCAATTTGTTGACAGTATTACTTGTTGTTGTCTTGAGGTCTGATTTTGTTGTGCTAGACCAGGTGCCTTGTTACTTTGATCATCTTTATTAGCACTTTCCTTATCCTAGGTTGTGAGAGAAGGTTTTTTAACCTTGACTAGAGATCGAAGTATTTTCTATCTCTCTCTTAGTTGGAAATTATCTCTTTGTCTTCTTAGGTATTGGACTTAGTCAACACTTTATATATCACCTCAGTGCTAGTTAGACAAATCAACTGGTTAATGTTGGTACACACTAGGAGTTCTTTTAGAACACTTTACATAGAAGGACAATGTCCTTTGCTTATAGAAAACCCTCTTTTTGAGCAACAAATAAAAACTACACACGAGTCAATCTTTCTCGGTAACAAACTACCAGATTCAACCATGTCTCAAGAAAGTTATAGAGCTTGAAGATCCTAAAAACTTTGAGGAGGAAGTTAAAAACTACCTACACAATCAAGCCTTCCTCAAAGTCGTGAAGGTTATCATGAATAGAGACACAGAGCAATAATTTTTAGAACTGGCTGAACAAGGAGCCCAAATTTCCTCTAATTATAGAGTGGAAGATATCATTGCTAAAGAGGAGGAAACTCCTATAACACTATTAACAAAACAACTTAAATCTTTGTAAACATAAATACAAACAATGAAACAGGAAAAGGAGAAACCATTGACAAAATTCTCTATGGAGACCATTTGCCCATTTCCCTTCAATAAAAGTTTGCACTTACCTCCATTTCCACGTGGAGTAGAAATCCCAAAATTTGACAAGTATAGCGGTCATTCTGACCCACAAGACCACATTCAGGAATTCTATGCCTTATGTACAAATTTTATGCATGAAAAAACATATCTCATGTGTCTCTTTTCCTGAAGCTTAAGTGGTCAAGCTATGGAGTGGTTTTCAAAGCTACGCACATGGATCAAAACATTTTACGGACTGATGAATATGTTTTTACAATAGTATTCATACAAAATACAACATCTCGTGTCTATGATCGAATTATGTATCATTCAAAAATAAATGGGAGAATCATTCCTAACTTTTCTTCAATGATGGAGAAGAGTATTTTCTAGATATCCATGACTCATTCCTGAGTCTAAAAAGATGGACATCTTTACCAATGCATTATACAATGAGTATAATTACCCACTTCAGATGCAAGACCTTTCTACTTTCGATCAAATTGAGAAGAGCACACTGCAGATTGAAATTGTGCTTGTAAAGAAAGGTGAAGTTTCCCTTTCAAAAGAAAATAAATTTAACTCCAGTTCCAAAGATAAGACCAAATACTAGAATAAGAACAAGCACATAGTGAACGATGGGGTAGTCAATAATGTTTCTCCCAAACCCAAACCAGCAGTATTCAATTTGACAAGTGGCTCAAAACCCCTAAAATCTGCTGAAGATAACATAAAATTATCCTCCAAAGGAATCAGTAACCTTATGAAGGAGAAATTATGGGTTAAATGAAAGAGGGACTTTGATCCCTTGGGTGGATCTTATGAATCGGCCCTTAAGACTCTACTGGCTAACAAATTGATCATGTTGCCAGATAACTCCAAGCCATATGAACCAAAGGTAAAACCAAAATGGTGGAGAAACAATGATTACCATGCATATCACAGAAATAAGGGACATATAATGGAGAACTGCATGAGGTTAAAACATGAAATCTAAGACCTCATTGATAGTTAAACCATTGCAGTAAAAAATCATGCAACAAACACTGATCATAAGGCATTTAAGGGTCCCTTACCTAAATATGAGAAAGCATAATATTCTAAACAGGGTGCTAGGATTAATCAAAAATACAAAACCCCTGATGATAAGGTCATCCACTTGATTGAACCAATCTCTCCTGAGTAATGTAACGTTATCATTGTCAAAATTGATAAGAAAGAGTCTAGAACAACAAACGTTGTGACCCAAGTGCAAGAAAAGGTCACCTTGGGCAAAGGAGGGTCTTCTAACTCCTCATCTCAAAATCAACCAACGACACCCAAACAATGGATGCCCATCGACAAACAACTAACTACGAGTGCCTCCAAATTATCTCAATCTAAACAATTGGCTCCATCCCATGCTACGGACTATAGCATAGTCAAGCAATTGCAAAGAACCAATGCACAAATTTAAATCTTTGAATTGCTCAAAATCTCTCCAACTCATAGAGAGGTCTTAGGTAAAGCTTTGTCAAACTCCAATGTCCCTGAAGACTTGGATTTGGATAGGTTTCAATCTATGGTTGGTCATTTAACTTCACCAAATTACATGTCCTTTTTAGAATAGGTTGATAAATCCCTGAGTCATCCACATAATCTTCCATTGCATATTGAAGTCATGATTCATAAAAATTGTGTCAAACATGTCTTGATAGATGGAGGCGTGGGGTTGAACATCTGCACCTACAAACTTATTGAACAATTGGGATTTTTAGAATATGCCATTGATCCAAAGAAGAAGATTACCATAAAAGCTTATGATGAACAAGAGAGATCTTCCAAAGGTCTCGTAACTCTTCCCATCAGAGTGGGTTCCATGGAGAGGGATGTCACTTTCTAGGTATTAGATCTTCCATTGGCTTACAACATCTTGTTGGGAAGACCCTAGATACATGAAATGCAAGCTGTCCCATCCACCTACCATCAGTGTATGAATTTTTTGTTCAATGGTGTCGAGGTCAACATTCCTGTAGACACTAGCTACACATGTAATGCACTATGTCAGGCAAAAGACACTCTCATACCCCATAAAAAAGAAGCTTCAAATTTAGAGTCAAACAGTGACTTACTGAAAGAAATGAAAAATAAACTCAAGATCAAGGACACCGGTATGGGTGGATACACAGTGGAACCTGTACTATCAATCACATCTCTTCCCACATCACCTAGGTCTTATGGGAGACCTTCAAAAGAGATCAAACCAACAAAATCCCAAGCAATCTATGATGATAACTTTGTTAAAGCCAATATACCATTAGAGGATGAAAAAGAAGAACAAGCCATTTTGGATTGGCTATATAAGGAGCCTGGAAAAATGAGAAAAAATAATGTGAGATATCCCTAGAAAAATATGGAGTGGGGTATGAGTTGGCTTGAAAAATGGGTTATTCATGCAAAGGACCCATTGGATGTAATCATAATGGACTCTAGAAACCAATATCTGTTGAATTCTAATGACCTAGGGACACAACTAGTCTATGGTTCTTATTAAGGAAAGCACAAAGGGCCAATAATCATCTAGATAAAGGAAAGAAACATCATGTTCATCTAGATGAAGAAGAGAAGAACACAATAGAACAAAACAATGACACACCCACTTGTAAGTGGAATGATTTTGATGATTCCGATGAGGAGGATGTGTATCCTTCTCCTATTCCTCATAATATCTTGGCTCTTCTCTTTGAAGAAGAAACACCCCAGGTCAATGCTGCTGAAGAGTGTGTTCTAGAGGAATCTCCAATGGCTTCTGATTAGTTAGAGACTACTATATCTGAACAAGATCCAACTATAGAAGAAAGGAATCTAACCATAGCAGAGTTTTTAGATAGAACTCATCCAAAATGGGGGCAACAAGTGAAATTCACTCATGTCCTAAATATGGTTGATTATGCTGAAATAGACTCTCATGAGTACGAGTCTAATAGTTTATCAAAAGGGAATCAAGACAAGGAGGTATATATTGTAGAATAGTACGTAACTCCATTTGAGGTAGGTGAAGGTTTAGGGTATATGTATGACAAATTGGATCATATAATCCCTAACATGGGCTTTGACGATGTTGTTAGGGCTCTTGTTGATTTAAACGCATCTATACAGAGTATTGATTTAGGTCTCTATGTGACGGTCCAGGTTTATGATGAACATACCATGAATACCCTTGAACCTATCAATTCATTACCCCTCCTACATCCTGAACTCATTGACTAGGGTTCACAAACACAAACCATAAACAACCTTACATTTCCGAATGAGTACACACTATCATGCCACCTGAACACTGTTGAACCTGTCACTTCTTCCACCAGCGAACCTAGCATGAATATGACTGAAAGGAATATCAAGTACCTCAGTCATAAAATAAAAATGAAAAAGAGTTCTGAAGGTGAAAACCACATTGTGGTGGTTTCAAAACATAAAATAGTCAAAAGAAAAGATGCATCTGATATTGAAAACCTCTCCGAGGTGCCAAAGGATGGGGTACTTGATATCTTGCCAAGTCACTTCCAAGAACGGTCATCAGTATTGATTGAACCAACGCAACCTGTGAACATTGGAATAGAGGAACATCCACACATCATCCATGTGGCCCAATCATTATCAACAATAGAGATAAAATAATTCACTAACTTCTTTAAGGAGAAGAAAATCAAATTTGCATGGAGTTACTTAGACATGCCTGGTTTGGATCCTAATTTGATCATGCATCATCTCTCTATCGTACCAGAGTAAAACAAGTAAAAAATAAGCTTCAAAAAATGTATCCTCGCATTTCTCTATTGATTAAAGCTAAACTTGAGAAGTTACTAAAAGTTGAGTTCATTTGTGCTATTGATTATGCTGAGTGGATTTCAAACATTGTACCAGTATCTAAACCAGATAAATCTATCCACGTCTGTATAGACTTCAAGGACCTGAACAAGGCTTGTACAAAGGATGACTTTCTGTTTCCCAACATTGATATGATTGTGGACATGACAGTTGGATATGAAATGTACTCCCTCATGGATGGATTCTCTAGATATAACCAAATTAAGATTGTTCCAGAAGATTAGGAAAAGACAACTTTCATATGTGCTTGGGGAACCTTCTGCTAGAACATTATGCCCTTTGGATTGAAAAATGCAGTAGCCACTTATCAAAGGGTTGTCACCATAATCTTTCATGACATGATGCATAAAAACATGGAATATTATGTGGATGACACACTGGTTAAAAATATGGAAAGATCAACACACCTACAAGACTTGGGTAAAATCCTTGATAGAATGGAGCAGTTCAAGCTTCGAGTCAACTCAAAAAAGTGTGCATTTGGTGTGACCTATGGAAATTTGTTAGGTTACATTGTTTCAAAAAAGGGATTGAATTAGATCCTACAAAGGTACAAGCAATCCTTGAGATTCTGCAACCTAAAAAAATTAGTCTGTTGAGAACACTTCAAGGAAAAATTTAGTCCATTAGGAGATTTATCTCATAGTTTGCAGACAGATCCCAACCATTCATGAAAACTCTGTGTAAGGGAGTCACATTTGATGGGGATGAAGAATAAAAAAATAACTTTGATCAAATCAAAGCATACTTGGCTAACTCACCGGCATTGATGCCTCCTGCACCAGGAAAATCATTAATCTTATATATATTTGCCACGACAACATCACTGGGGGAACTTTTGGTATAAGAGGATGACAAAAAGAAAGAGTAAGCCATATACTAAATTAGTAGAACATTGGTCTCTTATGAGATGAACTATTCCATGATAGATAAATCTTGTCTCGTATTTGTATTTTCATCTTAGAAGGTGAGACATTATATGTTAGCACATTCCACAAGACTGGTTACAAAGATCGGTCCACAAAAATATCTTTTGAGTAAAGAAACTTTGACAGGTAGACTAGCTAAATGGGTCATGCTCCTTAGTGAGTTTGACATTGAATACATTGAGCACAAATAAATTAAGGGAAAATCCATTGTAGATCAATTGGTTGATACTTCATTACAAGATAATCTCCCAATCAATGCTAAATTTCCAGACGGTTCCATTTTACACATAACACATAGGTCATGGAAAATGTTATTTGATGGATCTTTTACAAAAATGGGATCAGGTGTAGGTTTCTTGTTCATAACACCTCAAATTTATTCCATACCAAAGGCGTACAATATATTTTTACCTTATACAAATAACAGTGGTGAATATGAAGCCTTGGTTAATGGAATCAAACTGGCAATTGAATGGAACATATCAGAGCTACACATCTATGGGGACTCCCAACTTTTCATCAACCAAACCAACAAAATCTATCAAACTAAGGATGATAAACTCATGTCTTATAAGATAATGGTTGATTACTTTAAGAAATACTTTACATACATCACATTCTAGCAGGTCCCAAGGACACACAACAGAACAGCTGATGTCATGGCTACATTAGCATCCTCACAACCGCAAGAGGAAGTTTTTCGCTATTAGTTCCTAGTGGAACAACTTCATTTCCCTACCTACAACTCCCCAGAATCCCACATGGTCTATCTTATCATAGGAAAAGAATATTCTTGATATAAACATGTCCATTCCTACCTTCACCATCAGGTCATCCCTGACATGCTTACCCGTAGTGAACACTGACACCTTATCTGAAATGCCTCACGGTATGTTCTCATAGATAATGATATTTATAGACAAGGACTAGATGGTACTTTTATTAGGTGTCTAGAAAATGAGGAGTCCAAAAGTGCTTTAGTTGAGGTCCATAATGGTATTTATGGTTCTCACTCTAATGGTCTGACTCTGGTTTGAAAATTTCTAAGAGTAGGGTACTACTGGCCAGATATGGAAAAAGAGGGAGTAAGATATGCAAAGAAATGTAAGAAATTCTAATTGCATGGTAATATTATACACTCCCCAGTAAGGGAACTGATTCCCTTTATCACACATTGGCCTTTCCAACATTGGGCATTCAACCTCATCGATCAGATATACCCACCTTCTAATGGGCACAAATTCATCATCACCACCACTGAGTATTTCACAAAGTGGGTAGAGGCAGTCCCACTAATCAAAGCTACAGGCCAACAAGTGGCCCCTATTTATTCTAAATCATATTATCTATAGATATGGCATTCCTTCATCCATTGTAACTGACAATGGAGGATAGTTCAAAAACACCAATATCGAAGAACTTTGTGAGAAGTTCAAGATCAAAAAACACTGCTCTTCCATTTATTATCCGCAGGTTAATGGATAGGCTGAGGCCTCCAATAAATTTTTTTTGAAAATCTTGCATCATACTATGAACAAATCTAGATGGGGCATCTGCAGATCAATCTTGCACTATGGGCATATAGAAAAAATATCTAAATACGTACTGGGGAAACCCCCTTTTCTCTTTTCTATGGAGCAGAAGTAGTACTACCTATAGAAGTATAACTCCCATCTCCAAGGGTTTCTCTACAAAGGCTTATCACAGATGAAGATCATAGAGTCACAAGGCTCCAAGAGCTAGAAGTGCTAGATGAACTTCATAAAGTTGTGTTTGATCACCTCAAATCTTACCAGAAAAGAATGTCTAGAGGTTATAATAAAAAGGTCAAACCAAGAGAACTTCAGGTGGGAGACCTAGTGTTGAGAGAAAACCCCAGTAATCAGTCACATAGAGATCAAAATAGGAAATTTGAACCCAACTAGTTGGTTCCTTATATCATTACTACAACGCTAATCTCTAGAGCCTATCGACTCTCCACACCTAAAGAAGAACACCTTTGGGAGCCCATCAAGACTCTCCATCTGAAGACTTTCTACACCTAAGGCATTCTCGATGATCAACACCATGTACATACTTATGATCCTGAAAAAGACTAAAAATTAGAAAAATTCTTGAAAAAATGATAATCTTGGTGAAAACCTAGTAATAGGCACCTTGATGAATCAATCAAAAAATAAAAAAAAGAAGAGAAAAATTAAAAATCAAAATCAAAAAATGGAAAAAGACAAAAAATTTGAAAAATGAGAAAAAGTGCCTTGGTGAAAACTTGGTAAACAGGCGCCTCTTGTACTCAGCGCTCCATCTATCAATGCTCAATCTTGGAAATCCTTTTCTTCATTTTGTACATATCTTTCAGTCACTTTTGTGACACTTTGGTTCTTTTGAGAACCCTCCTGGCATGAAACCAATCCAGATTCATAGTCTGGGGGCAATCGAATCGGATTTTTCCTCGCAATATGAGTCAAGTCAATCATCATCATTTTCTACTAGGGGCATGGGTCCCCAGTTTTATCACATCTTTGGCTTACACCAGAGTCAGTAATCTTGTCATTTCTAAAGTACAACTCACTACTGATGCAACAAGTGTTTCTCAACACCCTAATCAAAGGTGTTTCTTAACACTATCTTTGGACACATCTGTGTTTCTTTAACACACATTAGATACAAAAAATGTAAAAAACAAATTGATAGCAATCAAACACATTGCACTCACAAGAAAAATGGTGTTTCTTAACACCTCATACATGTACACATCCGCAAACTTTGAAACTAGCTGAAGTACACTGAACTTCGATTGGTATGTTGTCTATTTTCATTGATTTTTTGTTAATATTTTCTTTGTCTACTACTTGTTGGTTTTGTCCCGATGATGCTACAACATCAAATAAACAAGGTGTATGTGATAAGAGCTCCTTCATTAAGGTGGAAAATCCCCACCTCCCTCGATCCTATTTATTTGTACACCAAGGTGAGGTCGAAACTATCTCCTTGACTGTTATTGCTCTGTTTGTTTATGCAAGAGCACACTCATGGTTATCTTGGCTTTGAATGCTTCAATATTGGTGTACTCTTGCAAAATCAACTAGAAACAACATTCAGGTCATCTCAACTTTTGTACCCCGATGCTTACATTAGTTTCTCATATCTTATCTGATGAAAGTCATATTCATATTCGTATGGTCGCAGTGACACCAGTAATTATTGTATCGACTCCGATGTTCCAAAAATGACCGATGATGAAAAATTTCACTGCTAAAGATTTAGTGACTACACCTTAGGTTACATTCATGTTAGTCTTGCATCTGCATCTGCATATGCATCTACATGGTGTTGAAATTTACATAATTTCTTATCTATCTACAATGTGAAGGATCTGAGGTTCTTATCGATCAATCTTCCTTTTGCCAAGTGGTCAGTTATGCATTGATTTATGTGAACATTGAACCCCTCGCTAATTCCACTATCCTAATTCCATTTTTTAGGATCGAAATCAAAATCTGACATTTGGTTTTTTTAGTCAACTACAGTTGACCACTTGCACAATCAGTCTTCTAGACTCCAACAAACAGAAATCTCTTGTACTTTTCTTTGAGTCAATCCATGTATCATACTTTTGGTCAATATTTGTCACCAATGCCTCCCATCAAGTACATCTTCTGTTATAACCACTTGGGACCTCTTTATAATCAAATCAACTTCTTCTTGCATCATGTTATCAATCGAATTGCTTCTCATCACTGGGGCACCTAGCCATATTTTGATTTCTCTCCCAAGGGGGCAGGACTAGGACATAAACATTCCAGTGATCACATCCTCAATCAAAACCCCATCACTTGGGGCATCTAAGATACATCACATCAAATCAAGTTGAGATCATCTTAAAATCAAAGGCAACCTAAACAATGGTCTTATACAGTGGTGAATACACTCAAAACTAGACAAGATCAGTCTTATATGAGCTGTTCATTATTGAAACTAGATACATTGATCAAATTGGCTTCATCGCTTCAAATCAAGTCAATTTTCTTGCTAATCAAATCTCTTAACAGTAATCAGTTTCATCGCTTCAAATCAAATTGGTTATTTGTTTAAACCAATCAAAATGTTTAATATTTGTTGACAGATGTTTAGTTTCATTGTAATGTCCCCGCCAGGGAACCCATAAGGAATCAGGTCTTATGACCAAAATTTGCAACTAATTTTTTTTTTTTTACATTACAACATTACTACTCCAAAATTACATATTACAAAATACAAATATCTGCATCAATACACAAATTTGAATGCATCCAAGTCACGAACCACGAACAGGACCTCGAAAGATTTTGCCACCCAACCATGTGGAACTGATGAGGTTCCACCCCCCGTGCTAGGAGATAGAACCAAGATACTCACAAGGCCC
>MU228104.1:12367024-12379112 GCA_018584345.1 Thuja plicata
AAATAGAATTTGCTCGATTAAGTAATAAAATGAAATATTTAATAATGGTAAATGAATTCATTAAGGGAACCTTAAGGAATGTACTTGTGAATGGTAACGATGTTATGTTAGAATGTTAGAAAAAAAAAAATTGTTAATTGTAATTTTAAGTCATAGACTTGATTCCTTATGGGTTCCCTGGCGGGGACATTACATTCATCACTTCAAATCAAACTGAGCCTTCTCTTTATATCTTTTGATTGATCTTCGTCCAATCAAGCTCAAAGTTTGTCTTCTTCAAAAGAATGGTTTCATCGCTTCAAATAAAAATGTTCTGGGTCTTCTCGCTAACAGGTCTTTGAATCAATGTGTTGATCGCACATCAATTCAAAGAGGAGAAAATGTAATGACCTAAAAGTGGTCACCTAAACCCTATACCCCTAATCTCAGTCTCATATCAAGAAACCCTAATCTTGATAATTCTAAGTCCTAAACCAAATGGGCAATTCATCAATTTCAAGCTAATCTGACATGAACCCTAGGTCCTAATTAATCATCGTACTTGATTATTTAATTAATTCCTAAAAATACAATACATTGGAAAATAAACCTTATGTTAATTATTTAATTGATATTATGATATATTAATTAAATAAAATTACTAAATTGTCAAAATTCAAAAAGGAATTAAATTAATTAATAAAAACAAAACATGCATTTAAAATCAATTAAATCTTTAAAAATGCATATGATGTCATCAACTATTTTTTTGAATTAAAATATGCATTTAAAATCAACTAAATCTTTAAAAATGAATATGATGTCATGAATTGATTTTTGAATTGGGAATAAATCTATTTAATTTAGTTGATTTATTATTATCTTTTCTCATTTTGGAAATAAATATGTTTTATTCAATTAATTTAATCTTATCTATTTATCATTTTGAAAACAAAGTTGTTAATTGAAAATCAATTTGGAAATTTTCAAGAAGAGTGAATCTTTCGACCAATCAAATTTTTGCACATGGATTGTGCTTCCTCAAATCAAATCTGGGCCACTCATTTCCTCTAATCTCGACTGTCGATTTTGGGAGAGGTTTTCTATAAAAGAGAGATTCATTTCCTTCACAAAGGATCCCATTTTTGGCTATCGTTATTATGCAATTTTTATTTCTTAAAGCACATTTGATTTTGGTTTTAAAATCAATATCACCTTTCATTTGGTGCTTTAAAATTAATCTAATTACCTTGTGATCAATCTTGCATTTGCATATTATTTAGAATCATATCATTTTAGCTTCAAAATCCTTCATTTAGGATATTGGTGTAGTCACTGAGTTTTGCAATGATCTGAGAGAAAGATTCAAACTCCTGCCTACTAGAAGGTAATATATAGATTTAGGTTAGTCATTTGCTTATTGTATTCAGTTTAATATAACCATGCAATGATCTATTGAAATGTGTGTGTTTTGCAGCTTGTAGGCAAAAACCCATTTTTACACATACAGATTCACCTTAGGCGGAGTACATATTTTTGATAAAGATAGGAAGTTTTTGGAAGTTTGGTATTTTTGGACACTTAGTCATTTTTCGCTTAGTGTTGCCATCAATGCCAAAGGGCGAGATTTTTGACATGATATTGATGATATGGAGGAGTTGTATGTTGTCATTTATGGAAACTATACACTATTGTGGTGATGAATATCTATGGTGAGATGATATCGAAGGATAGAGTATCAGATTTTGACTAGCTATGATGAGATGATACCAAAGGATAGACTATCAGATTTGGCAAAGTATGGTATAATAGACACAATTTACTGGTGTCTGGGTATATGATTTGTTGAAGACACATATGATCAATTTTTGATGTGTGAACCTAGGAGGGGATTCATAGAGGTGATATGTACTTTGTTCTATGATCGCAAAATTTTATATTATCATCTGAAAATGTTATAGCTTTATGAGTATCGATTTTAAGAGTACAGAGAAAAATAGAGATTGTTGGGAAGTGGATCGATGAATGATCCTATTGGATCGATGATTTGATTCATTTGATATTTGATAATGACTGAGCCAACACGTGTGATGAAACTTATGCCTTTTTTGAGGTTATGAACACTTTTTGATGATAGATCTAGCCAACACTTCACACATTATCAATTTTGTTCTTCAGGCTGATAGTGTGGGTAAATATCTTTGATGATGGATATATTATATGGATTTTTTGAGATTATTAGTATGAGTGATGGTTGGATAGAATTTTTATATGCTATATGTGATTGATGGATCAGTGAGAAAAGATTCGACTATCAATTAAGTAGATTTGTTTGGGACTTACATGGAACTGTTTAAGCATTATTGATGCTATTTCTCTATTCTCTTTTGATTGGATTTTTATCCATTGATGTTGTATGAAGGTGAGCCTTTGAGGGTTGTATACCTATTTTTTGATCTAATAAATGAGCTCTAGGCTATAATCCTAAATGCATGTGCATTCCCCTTATGTGCTAAACCCTTAATAGGGTAACTTATTTTTGTAGAAGTAATACTTGTGGGTTCCCTCCCCATCGTGGTTTTTATCTTAACCCATTTTCCATCCAAAAATCATGGTTTTATGAATTTTTGGATGCTTTTATTTTATTTCAGTTTTTTATTGTTAATTTCTTTCATTTTATGGTTATACAATCAAGTTTAAAAGGTTATAAAAGATAGAACACTGATTCACCCCCTCTCTTAGTGTTCCTCAATCCCAACACTAATTTCCTTGATGTTCTCCCATCTAATTATTAGCCCATGAATAATCAAGAGCTTGATTAGGTCTATGTTGTCAATGTTTTGAGCACACCTAAAGTCATTGTTCATGCTCAACCTATGATATCCCACAAGTTTGTGATAAATGTCAAAGGATGCACTCAATATAATTCATTCCAAAAGCCTATCATAACCATGAAAGGAAAATCTAGGAATCCTTTGGATTTTATTAAGTAATATCATGTGGTGGCTCATACCTATTGTAAAATAAATAATCCTCAATAGGTACTAATCTAGTTATTCCTACTTCTTTCCCACCTTCTCAACCTGTGCTTTCTCCTCCACCCTATCTTCCTCAACATCTTGGAAAGGAGTATGATTTGGTAGAGAAATTACATGCTACTTTGGCTAAGATTTCTCTTTGGGAACTTCTTCAAACTTCTCCTACATATCATGAAGCCTTGAAAAAATATTTAACCACTCTTCCAACTGCACCACCTAATTAGGATAATTTCAATTCCTTTTTGGAATGTATACATTCTACAATTGTATCAATTCCTCTTTACCAATGATGATTTACCTTCTAAAGAAGTTCAAGATCAACATGACGCCCTTGGTCATCCTTATCAACAATAATCTACTTCATCAAACCTTAGTTGATAATGAGTCTGGACTAAATGTTTATAGTATGGACATGTTGAAAGAGATCAAAGTTGATGTTTCAACTATTAAACATGATTACATTCCTATTCGTGGATTTGAAAATATTGTTAAGAAAATATTGGGCATTATCACATTACCTGTTAAGGCAGGTCTATTTATTATATACACTCCCATTCATATGATGCTTGGACCTCAAGTAATTATAAATTTATTTTAGGATATGCACAACAAAGCATTGATAATAGTGAGAAACCTATTGAATCATTTGAATTAGAATTCCAAACATGGTTTAGGATATGCACAACAAAGCATTGATAATAGTGAGAAACCTATTGAATCATTTGGTTTTGATTCTCCTCCTTTGTCCATGTTCTCTCCTTTATCATCTAGCACTTCTCTTATATCTACCTTAATCAAGTAATATTTTTTATTAATCTTCTTCGTGCTAAGGTACTTAGTAGGCCTAAACAAAAAAAGAAGCATAGCAAAAATCTTATGGATCTTCCTTTCTACATGTATCACCAATATCATGACTACTCTATGTTGGTCCACTGAGAGGGGGGGTGAATCAGAGAAAATAAAACTTATACACCTTAAACATTAGCACACTGATTCACGTGGTAGAGCTGAATATAGTAATAACAAACTCACCAAATAACTTAATACTTAAAAAACCATACATCTCATAATATGAAAATCAATCATTCAAACTCATTAACACCATATTTAAGGAGGCAACCCACTATGGGAAAAACTTATGTGGGAATTGTGACCCACAATAAAATTTTACCCTTCTGAAGTACGCTCGGTTAAGAACTTACCTTGTTAAAGATTACAAGCACATTTACTAAATGTGACCCTATTCGGGGATTTACCTCAGATCTATTAAGATCTTCACCCTGTTAGGAGTGGCCTTGTTAGAGGTATCTAAACACTCTTTTTGGAATGTCACCTACTTCTAGGATTTACAAATAGGATGGAAATCCACTCGGTTAAGAGATTTGTTACAAATGCTAATAATCCAAATTATAAATTTTGATCTATAAATAGAGAAAATACCTTTTCTTGGGTAAGATCCATTATGCTCACATGTATACTGGCATCACATACTTCATTTATCTCTACTCTATATTGTAGATTCTTTCTCTTTCTACTTCTCTATTCTACTCAGTAAATATTGTTCTTCAGCTTCTTCTTCTTCTCAACTCAATTCGCCAACATCTCATTTTATCATTAGTTTTCATTCCTTATATAGACAAACTGTTTCCTCTTAATCTCCTTCATTAGGTTTACCATCATTTGCACTCTGTCATTTGATCATCTTCTTCATAAATCTCAGCTAGATAAACCACTTCACTTTTACCTCGAAACTTGAACTTTTCTTGGAACTTACAATTTGGTTTAACCGCTTTATCTTCACCTTAGATCTTCTCTTTGAATTTTCTCACTCGTAGATCTTCTAAAAAAATTCCTTTAATTATTATCAACATCTAGCTCATCATAGCTTCACATTAATTTTGATCTTATCATCATTTACAATTAATATCCTGTACTTGGTAAACTTTTCTTTGCAACTCAGTAACTGTCTTCATTCATTGCTCGGTGTCTAAATCATTCTCAGTGTTTGGTAACTATGACTGACTAACACAACTCTATACCAAATCTACATCGACTGACTCTGTCTAGATCAATAGAGTAACTCTATACATATGAAACTTAACTCTTTGCAATCTCCAACTTAATCATGATGATTATATTTTGTCATTAGTATACAAAGGAAACAATGTTTGAACCATCAGTAACATGATCAACGAAAGATAGGTTTATAGTGGAACCCGAAAAAATAGTTCATAGAGGTCACTGAAAATATTTAAGTGCAAGTGAACCCTAAAATGATTTTTCACCGATAGAAAATTTAAAATGTAAAACAAGAACACAGTTTATAGTATAAACTGACAGATAGTTCAAAGACATCACTAAGCAAAGACTATAGAGCAACCCGAGCACCAGTTTACTGAGAGACAATTTTATTTCTGAGAAATGTGGATCTGAGTTAAACGTCAGATAAAAACCTTGAGTTTTATATTTATCTTTATGCTTATATTTAAAGTCATTTCTTGAGGGACAAGTAAAGAACATGTAATTGTTTTAATCAGTCTAACTGACTGAAAACATACAAACTAGGAGATCAAGGTCAAGTTGTAAACCTTTGATCATAGAGTTTTTATTGTGAAGCGTGAAACCTAAATTAGCTCAATACATTGTATAAATAGATATAGTAATCAATCAAACAATGATGATTGTAGCCTCAATAGACATCTATGGATTAGACAGAGAGTTTCATAAAGAAGGATACAAAAGACAAAATTGAGTTCTGAAGAACAAGATTCAAGGCTACCGAGAAAAACAAAGGTATTAATCAATCACTATAGGTGATGCATATATATTGTGAACTTAAAGGATATGTATTTAGCAATTCAAGATTTCATACTATTAGGTCAACAAGTATTTTTGACTACTCTCTAACAATTGTAGAAAATAGAAGAAATCCTTTAAGAAGGTGGACTTAATAGTATTTTTGTAGATCTCTTAACCGAGTGCACACTTAACAATGTTGCTAAATATCTTAATAGAGTAGACCTTAGCAAGTCACAAATGTTACTCCTAATAGGGTAAGATCATCAGAAGTGATCACACTTGTAGCCTTAATTCTAACCTTCAATTTTGCATATAGTGAAGCTTTGTGGGTTTCATCCCCACCGCAGTTTTTACCTTCTAACAGGGGTTTTATGCATTACCAATTCTTGTGTCATGTGTACTTACATTTCATGAATGTTTCTATGAATGTTTACATGCAATTAACTTTATGTTTTGGTATTACATGCGTAAGGTAGAAAATCATCAATGATCAGTAATGAAAGAACATAGTACTAAGGATTAATTGATAAAAAGTTTGAAGGGTATTGATTCACCCCTCCCCTCTTAGCACACACCATTCAATTATTCCAACAATTGGTATCAGAGATAGATCTCTTATTTGGAAAATTTTAAATCACTTGAGAGAAAAGATCATACAATGGATGGAAAGGTATAAGATTTATAAGAATATTGAGAATAAGAAGTTGCAGATACAGATCTTCTATGAGAAATACAAAGAAGAAAGAATCAAGATGAGAGAGCTACTCGATGAAAGAAAATCTTTGGCATCTCACTGCAAGGAAATAGACTGTCATGAAGAAGAGGTACTTGATTTGTTTGAGTCATCAAGATCTACATCTAGCAATACATCAAACACATCTAAAGGAAGTATTACAAGTCTTAATGAAATCAATCAACATCTGACAGAACAAGTAAAGGTACTGCAAATCGATCAAGAGACACAGATGGTAAGGATGATTGATGTTATGAATAATGCTAGACAAGCTAAACAAGAAAGAACATTAGCTATTGGTGATAGGAGGAAGATCACTAAAAATCTACAAGAGAGAGAGAGAGAGAGAGAGAGAGAGAGAGAGAGAGAGAGAGTTATTGAACATCATCATGAGATCACCAATCAAATAGTTCTTATGAGTCATGAGGCAAACCGAGTGAACATAGAACTCAATGGGAAATTGGAAGCTATTGGTGAGCTAAGAGAAGAAAATGAGAGACTAAATCATGAAGTAAGGATTCGGGAACAACACAATGATATGATCAAGAAAGATGAAGATAGTACCAAAAGAATGGATGATTTTCTAAATGGACAAAGAAGACTCAACAACAATACCAGTCTAGGGTATACCGAGCATGGAGAATCATAAAATCAAACTGATAAAAAATATGTCTACACAAATCCAAGACCAAGGAAGAATTCATGCAATCACTATGGAAAACTAGGCCACACCTCAAATGTTTGTAGGAGAAAAGCTAGAGGTATTCCTAAATCTACTTCTACATTCATAGGAAATTGTTATAACTATAACAAGCATGGAAATAAAGCATATGAATGCATATCTAAGGTAAAAAAACCAAAGAAGGAATCCTACATGGAAAAATATTTCTTCCACTTGCAAAATGCATGGACACACATCTCTTGAATGCAGGAAAAAGAAAAAGAAAGCATGGAAGCCAAAAGAACAAGAAAATTCTTATCAATCAAGAAGCATCGGTAACTCATATGTTTGGGATTACAACACATGGGTAAATTTCATAGCATGTTGTGGATATGGACACATAGCTACAAATTGCATGAGGAAATGGATGAGAAGATCAAGGAACTTGACTAACTCTGGAATGGCATTCTTATACTGTCATAAGGTCAGTCATCTAAGCAAGGAGTGCAGAGATTGAGTGACAAAGTTAAGCACTTTTCTAATGGAAACACCATTGAAGATATTAGGAGAATGAGAAATCAAATGTGGAGGAAATTTACACACAATGACAATGATGGACCAAGAACCACAGTTGGTGACACCTCATCCAATGGATCTGGTGATATCACCACCCCCACCTAAGAAAAACAAGTAAGTATGGAACTGCACTATACAAAGCTACATTTTATATTAGTTCTGATATGCATTGATAATATGCCAAATTAGCATGAATGGAGATGCACTATGGTATTACTTGTTATGATTTTTTGAATCCAATCTCGTCGATCAATACACACTAAGGATCATTGGTATACATATAAAATCCAAGTTGTTAGTGCAAACTGAGAAACATCGGTAATCATGTAAAAGACAATTAAGTCTTTGCTATATACCGAGCATCGTCGATGAACATGTGAAAAGTGCAACTGAGTTGTCACTTACCCCGAGCAATGTATACTCACCAAGCCAAAAAATTTGTGTGATGATCGAGAAAATCTATCTTTGACCACCGAGAAGTAGTTAAATCATTTATTGCACCACTTAGGGCATCATCTATAAAAGGGTGAAAAAAAGTTCATTTATTCACCAAGCATTTAAGAGAAAAGAAAAGAGTGAAGAACAGATCAAAAAAGAGTGAACAAGGAGCTACCAAATTGCAGATAGATTCACAAGCACATTCACGGCTACTCCGATAGATTCCTAGCATCTACAACTATGATCAGTCAGTATCTAAGACTCACCAAGAAAATAGATCATTTATGGAGAAAGCCCTAATTTTAAAAAAACATGGCAATCACATCGCGAGTCTCCAAGATCAAGAATGCAAAGGACAAGAAGGTTAATCTGATCAAGAATATAACCTGTGAAAAGACTAAGTATAAATTTTTCCCTGAGGTTTCCTCACAACCCGACAACACTAGATCATTTTCAAGCATACCCCCTAGGGTTTTCCTAGTCGAGGATGTCCAAACATATATCCACTACAAGATTGCAGAAATCAAAGATCTTGAAGTAGAAGAAGCTTACAAGAAGCTTTGCACATGATGAGAGTGAACAAGCACTTCAACCTGAAAAGAACAAAGTTCCTAAGACAATTGATGAGATTTCTGCATCAATCATCAAGAGAGGTAGCATATCAAATTCTAAGATAAGGCAATGGCTAACCTTATCTCCCAGAGATCAAACCAAGATTGAAGAAGCCATCATCAAGGCAATGATTACATTCAAATATGTACCTCTAAAATTTAATAAGATGATGCCACAAGAACTTAATGACAAAATTTCAACAAGGTGGACTTATGTACTACATATAGAAAAATAGATAAGGGAAAGCTCCCTAGTAATAATTATGCCACCCAAGTCAAAAGTTGAAAAATTTGATGAAATGATGAAGAAGCATGCAAAGAAATTTTTAGCTAAGATGGGAGCTTACAAAGTACGAGAGGGTAGATTAATAGAGCTTGACAAAGAAAGTGATGAAACTTGGAATGAAATATTAAATCCACCTAAGGAATATTCAAGCCCCAAGTAGGTATTAGCCCTTACTGAGACCCCTCATTATGAAGAGAAAGCGGCCACACCGAGCCCTGATCACATCTTCATAAATGACAATAAGGACATCAATCCAGTAAAATTGACAATAGAGGCAAGCAAGGCAATGGGTGATGTACCTTAGATTTTGCAATAATTAGGGGATTCAATAGAGATCATCATAAAATATATAACACTTATTGATTTTGATGATGAGCCCAAGAAATATGAAGATATAACTGATGCCACCAAGTAGGAAAAGGAAAAGGAAATGGATACCACAGATGTAGCATAGATAAATATACCATGTGACATACCATAATTGATATAAGCTATCAATATCATTACAAAGGCAAAGGAAATGACACATGTACCTAATGCAAATACATCAATGGACACATGTGATGATCAAGGGAAGAAAACAGATACAACTAAAGAGCATAAAGAAAAAAGTGGAGATGAGAAAAAAAGCAATGCCATTGAAAATAACACCAAAGGTGAAAAGGCTATGGAAATAGATAAGGTTGATGTGGAGACATCCACTACCAACCAATAGGTCAATGTCAAGTAGCACACAACAAACACATCACCTCCCACACAATCACCGAAGCAAGAGAAAGAGCATGAACTTGCTATAGTTATACATACCCCTGCTTCCACTACTATTTCAAAGAAGAAGAAGAAGAAGAATCCAGTCACCTTAGATGAAATAATTAACATACCAGACTGTGATCCTAGAAAATTAGATCCAGAGTCACTTACAAAGTATGGAGAACTTTTTCAAAGAAAGGCAATACAGGACAAAGTCAAGAAGGAGCACAAGAACTCTAAAGTCCTGGATACAACCAAAGAAATACTATTGCATATTGTACATGACACCAAAATTGATCAAAGTGCACCTATACTTGATCAATTAGTAGCACTCATTGATGCCATCACATCCTAGAATGTAGATGCAGACAAGGTAATTAAGGAATGTGCTAAGCAGAATTTTCAATATAAGCTTACAGAGAAAAGTAGCCAAGAAATGGAAAAACAAAAGGTAAACATTTCTGAATTAGTTACTACAATAGAACCAATCTTATAAGAAGTAGTTAAATTAATTCAAAAATTGTGCACATTAGAGACTTTCACTACCGAGCATAGTGAAAAGATAGCCAAAATTGGTGAAGATCTTAAGTCTAGTGCACAAGGTCTCACAACTGATGAAAATGCATTCAATTTGCATTATGACAAGATTATAGAAGCAAAATGGTTAAGAATTGAACTTAAAAAGGTAGAAATAAGAATCCAAGATGAGTTAACCAAGCTACAGGCTATGTTACTTCCGAATCTCAGTGGTGTAGAGCACCCTAGGGTTTAGCTAAAAACCCTAGCCCCAACATTTTGAACAAGTTTTGGTACAAGTCTTTCAACGAGCAAGTCATATTTTGCCTAGTCGCTCAGTCGCGGAGTAGCAGAGAGCAGCACAAGGAATGCATCGCACACTTGCGAGCTAGTTATGAGTTAAGTCTCTTAGTGCGCGATGAGGAACTAGTCGCTCAGTCGCAGACAGCTAGTAGAAAGAACAGTGCGCGACAACGCGACAAGGAGCTCATCGCCCAATCGCGAGTCAATTCATAGTCAAAGAAAACACGGTGTGACAACGCGATGGGTGATCAATTGCTCAGTCGTGAAGGAAAACAGTTCAGTCCTGGTGTGCGAGTGAGCGACACCCGATGCATCGCCAAGTCGCAAGGAAAAGGTCAGCTTGGGGAAACACGTAGCGAGTGCGCGACAGATGATCATCGCTCGGTCGCAGAAGAAAAGGCAGCTCGTCTCCAGACCGTGCGATAGCGTGACTTGAGCTCATCGCTCGGTCGCAAAGCGAGAAGCAGCTCGATTAGAAACATAGCGAGTGCGCGACTGGTTGTATTTCTCAGTCGCCAATGAATTTCCAGTTTGTCCAGAAGTGTAGCGAGTGTGCGACTAACGTGCATCGCCGACTCGTAGAGCAAGGAGCAGTCAATAAAGATGCAGTGCGAGTGTGCGACGTGAGCTCATCACTCAGTCGCAGCACAAAACGTAGCTCGTGAAAAAGCAAAGCGGGTGCGCGACTTGAGCTCATCGCAGAGCAAAACATAAAAGGTAATTTTCATTCGCGACTACGCGATGGAAAAACAGATCAGTCAAATGGTCAATTATGTTGACGTGTTGATAGGAGAGAACATTGAAAATTCATAACAGCCAAACAGAAAAGAGAATGACACGAGGGAAAAGAGGTGACCAGAGTGTCGACCATGCAGAACAACTGATGACAGTTTGCAAAGAGCATGAAGAACAGAGAACAGCTGGAAGGCTGGGATCGACAGGTAACCACCAGGGTTACGAAATCAAGGAGAAGCTAGAGATAAAGCAGAGAAGAAGAATCTGAGAAAGGGTTCAGATCAGAGACAGTTCAGATAGTTAGTTAGTTACAGAGACAGAGGAGACTAGCGAAGCATAGTGTAATCTTCTGTATTGTTAATATAAAGAAGTTTGTCTGTACTTTACGTGTTCTTTTGTTCTGAGTAGCTTACTGTAAAGTGTTGTTTTGTTTCTGTTAGATAAATATGGGTGCTTCTTGACTTTGATAATCTGTTCCATGGATTGTGACAGTCAAGAAGCATCCTCCATGTATATTATGATTGTTTATGTGTTTTTGTTGGATGAGAAGCTAGTCGAGTTTGCAGACAAGTCCTAGGCGAGCCTATGGTCTGGTTAGAGACTTGTAGGAAAGATAGATAAGTAAGAAGGTGCATGACTGTAGTGATTCAGTCATGAAGAGTG